>RJWM01025123.1:0-29759 GCA_004363535.1 Dasyprocta punctata | reverse complement strand
GCCCCGAGGTTCTTGGCAAAGAGAAAACAGGAGCTTGGGAGGAAAAAGACTGTGCTGTCCCCCAAGTATTCCTCTGAAATGGGGGATCAGGAGGCTGTGAGACCTGTCTGCTTCACTAAAAGAGGGTCTCTGGAGGGTCTCCAGATATGTTCTGGATTTTGCAGTTACCCACATTCTTTTCTCACCTCTGGGTTCTGGGTGAGCTCTGGAAGTGCAGGGGGAGTTTTTTGAGCAGGGCTGTGGCTTTGTGAGGGAAGAGAATTGTGAATCCCTGACCTCTTCATAATCCCACTATGCTCCTCACACATTGGGAGGTTTTGAAGTGGACCTCGGAGGCTGTGTTCTGGAAACACCCTCTATTTTGGGGAAGGAAGCCGGCTCACTGTTATAGGTAAGTGAGGGCTGGAGGTCTGGCAACTGAATGGAGCCACTAACTTAAGCATGTTGATTAAAGCACATTTTCATGTGAAGGATCTGAATTCTTACCTTGATGTAACAAGGAGGGAAAAGTCTCCATTTCTAGGGTTTCCAGCACTGCCAGTGGCAAGCCTGGGCACTCTACCCAGAGGTAGAGAGACTCATCTGGAAAAGAGTTACTGTGTCCATCTCCTGTCCTCTTGGAGGAGCCTGTCCTGGTCTTGGTAGATGGGAAGTCCTTTTAACTGTCACAGTCGGGATGGGTTAGCTCCTACATTGTCCCTCTGCTTCCCAGAGATAAATCCCTAGTAGAAATGGGAGGAGAACCTGGGCAGTGGGGAGGAAGGAATGGAAGGCAGTAGAAGGCAGTTCTTTTGCCAGGCTTTAGTGTTGTGCAATTAATGAAAAGCTAACTTTTGGCAGTGGAACCAAGTTGTCTGTCTTGGGTAAGTAAAAGGCTTCTTTTGGCATGGGATACCGTCACTTTGGAGATGTCAGAGGACTCCTTGGAGAGGGCAGGGATCGAAGACAAAGCCCAGGCTGCAGCTCTGTGAGTGAGGGTGGGTGGAATTACTCCCGAGTCAGCTCTGGGAAGGAAGGAAGGGCCCCAGAAGCCCCTCTGAGGTTTGCCACTCTCATGCTGTACTGTGGAGCAATCAGGAACAACACTTTGGAGCAGGAACCCGACTCTCTGTCCTAGGTAAGGTGGGGGACTGGGGCAGTGGGGCCATTGTCAGCTGAAGCCAGTCTCCATTTCTTCCAGGGCTGACAGAAGGGACTCAGTCACATTTTAATTTATTACTTGTGGGGATTCTGAGCACCTCTCCTAATGTTGGACTTGGTCAGCTCCTCTAATTCTCTCCTACAAGACTTCTATCATAATGTGTCCTCCCTCCTTTCTTGGCTTATCCTGCCTTCTTATGTGCTCAGATGGCTCTGCCCTTTTTAAACTTCTTTCTCCTGTCCCTCTCATCCCGTAGTGTTTGAAACATTTTCCCAATAGAACTGCTTTACTCCAAAGCTATGAGTGCAAGCAGAGAGAGGTCCCAATCTCTGGTCAGGAACTAGGGCTGAGCCTCTGGCTGGAGATCCCGTGTGGGTTTTACCATGGCCACCTTCTGCTGTGTTCCTATAATTCGCCGCTGTATTTTGGAACAGGCACCAGGCTCACCGTGACAGGTATGGGGGCTCCGTCGCTGAGTGTAGGTGACTGTTTGATGGCAATGATCTGGGTAAAAGTCAGAGTTGCCCCTCTGCACCTGGGGCCCTGCACCCTCCTGCCTTCCTTTTGGCTTGCGGACTTACCCTGCTTGCTCTTCGGCTTGTTGTTTACAGCTCCCTGTTGCAGAGCTCCATCCAAAACTTCAGGGCTTTGTGGCTTGGTAGCTCTTTTTTCATTGTTTTCTGGGGCTCCCTCTTCTCTACTTCTTTAGTAGATATGTTGTTTTCCTTTCTCTTTTTATCTTCTCCATGTTTCCTTCTCATTTTCACCCTACTTCTGCATTACTGTGGACCCTGTCTTGGTGAAGAGCTGTCTTCTAGATAAAATCCTCTCTGACTTCCCCTCTGGCACAGAACTCTGGTCTCATATTCATCTCCTTCCTTTTCTCTGTCTCTCCCAGACACTAAAGAGCCACATTTGTCTTCCTGGGGTGATTTAAAGAATCAAGAGGCAGAGAAGATGAGGTTGGTAAGATCAGTGTAGACTGTGAGCTGCTCCTGAGACCAAGGGCACAAGTCCAGGTCACAGGATCATTGGAGCGTCCTAGGGAGTCTCTGGGGTGGGCTCTACTTGGTAGGTGTCTGGGAGACAGATCCGAATAAGCTGTGGCAATGGGAAACTTGCACCATCTTAGCAACAGCAGGTATAAAGAAAAGAAAAGAAGTGAGAGACGCTATTTTCTCAAACCTCAAGATCTATGATGGGATAACAGGGTAAGACACCAACATGAAACCCTAGTAAAACAATTACTGTGCTTGGGACAAAGCAGACAGGTGAGTGGAGGGGGACTGGGAAGGCATGGAGTCCGGGCTGCGGATAGAGGCAACGCTGGAGGAATGGGACACCCAGATCCTACAAGGACTGGGAGCTTGGGCAGACATTGGCCTGCAGGTGACATTTCATAAAATGAAATGGACTAACTTTCAGTAGTCCTTCGTAAAAGATTCGATTTAATGTGATGACTTTCATTCCTGTCATTTATCATTGCTGTCAGGGTTTGCCTTTTTCCACACCTATGCCTCATTTTCCCCATCCAAATCATCTCCCAATTTTGGAAAAAGCAAAGACATCTGGACTTGGCACATTTCCACACCAAAATGTCTGCCTTATATTCAGAGCCAACCCAAGAGAACAGTAAACTCTGGCAAAAGGAAGGGTGCCTGAAGGACGGGTGTGACTTTTCCATTCCTCACGTGTCTTCAGATGAGGTCTTTTTTTTTTTCCAATAATCCCAGAAATTTTTCCCCTCCCATCTGCCAAGCATGCGAAACGGCCTGGAGCTTTTTAATGTGAACCCTTTGCAGAAACGGCATTGGACTTTGTGATTTATTTACACCACCAATTAAGTTTTGATGATTTTTAAGAATACAAAGTTTGGCTAGGTGTCCAAACCTGACTAAGGAGGCTTTTGAGCAGTGGAAAGAAGGAGAGGGTTCAACCAATGAACAGCATCTTTTTTTTTTTTTTTTGAAAAATCAGAGATTTTATTTGCGCAAATACTTCACAAGTGAATCTCAGCGCAGTCACAAGCAGGGACAAACTGCGGTCCCACAGGTTGGCGCCCACAGCCTTGGGGAGCAGCGTCTCTGGGGGACGAATCTCAGGAAGGGCCAGGGCACTGCTCCCACAGATGCCAGCCCTGTGAGGGGGAGCACCCTGTTCCCATCGCACGGCCCCTGCATCGCCCCCGGAGCCCGTGCACTTGGGAAGGCTCAGAGCGCAGAGCTGGGCCCGTGGTCGGGGGCTCACGGGCACGCATGGTGACGCCGGCGTGGCCCCTCTTTCCGTGGGAGTCCGGGGCCGCAGGGACCCATGCAGCAACTTCCTTGGCTCTGTCTTCCCGGTCCCGTGCAGAGCCTCAGGTCAGGAGCGGTGCCGACAGGGACAGCTTCAGAGCCGGAGGTCTGCCCCATCCCTGCAGGGGCAGCGACGACCAGGGCTCCAGGGTGCCAAGGTAGTGAGAGGAGAAGCTCGCTGGGGAACCAGGGCGTCGGGAGCCCATGCCTGCGGTGGACCCTGTGTCCACACGACGAGAGCATGACAGGATCCTCAATGGGCCCCAGATGCTACCCATTGCCCGGAAGAACTGGGGCTACAGGGGACTCCGGAGGGGGCCTGGAGCCAGGCTGGGTGTCCCCCAAGGGGAGCCCCCACCAAGCTTTGCGACAGACACAGGGCATAAGTCTGCTTTTGTCTTTACTTTTTGTCTCAGCCTCAGGAGAAAATGTTCTCCACTGTCCACCCAAGTCGCCCGTGAAGGGGTGGACCTTTTATTTACACCTTATTCCCAGCCAGTGTCACCCAGAGCAGCTAAGAAGCCACAAAAGAAATAACCAGACCAGGTCAGGCACAGTGATGGATGCTTATAATCCCAGTGAACTGGGAGGCTGAGGCAGGAGGATCTCAGTTTCAGGTCCACGCTGGACAACTTAGGACGATCTTGTTTCAGAATAAAAATTTTTTAAAAAGGATGAGAATGTAGCTCAGTACAAAGGCCCCAGTACCACCAAAAAAAATTAGCAAACCAGACTGCCTGTGGAGGGCTGGCCGTCCCTTGAGGTGACCCTCTCTGGCCCTAGGGCCTGCCAGGCCTGTCCCCTTCCTGCTTGGACCATCTGGTCACTGAGAGGCCACCATCCAGGCCCTTGCAGAACAAGTTCGGAAGGAGAGCCCAGCGGGCAGTACTACCCTCTGTACTCGGCCCTGACCCGCACCTGCAGATACTGTTCACTGGTTGAAATTCCCCTGAATTTTAGTCATGCTGGGTGAGATACTATAGCCATCCTGAGCCCCAGCGTAGGACTGAAGCATCAGATAGACATCAGCTACAGGCAAGCTGGCTCCTCAAATCAGGTTACATGTGGAAAAGAAGAACCAAGCATGGTAATTAGAAAAATATAGTCAATATAATGGGAAAAGTGTCTCTTCTATGCAAGGAAAGCTAATTCTAGTATATGGGATGACTCAAACAGACCATCACTTTGCAAAAAAAAAAAAAGAAAGGAAAAATGTAATCAGAAAAAATAGCAACTTAGTTCCTATGATCATTCTGCTCACAAAATTCTCCTGTCACAAAACTAAGCTCATTCAACTCTACCATGGCTACTTCTGTCTAAGAGATTAGATAGCCAGGTACCAAGCAAGACTTTGAATAAGAAAGACAGCAGTATGTTTTTTTGATAGATAATCAAACAAGCCTCCGAGTATGAGATATTGCAAAGATAGGCAAGAAAATAAGGACAGATGTCACCTGGAGGCAATGGGAAAGAAAGTAGATAATGAGTACCCATGGGACAATTCAGAAGAAAGTGGAAAAGTTGAGGGGCAAAACAGAAAAGAAAACAATGACCCAACATCACACAGGATGCACTGTGGCATAGTTTTGTTGCAATCCTTTATCCCTTTCCAGCCCTCGCATATGTATGTAGCTCCTTCCAGGCCCAGCTGACACTGAGAGCAGCCCTGTTCCCAACCCCTCTTCACTCTGCAGAAAATCTGGACAGGGTGAAACCACCCAACGTGGCTGTGTTTGAGCCATCAGAAGCAGAGATTGGCCAGAAAAAGAAGGCCACCCTCGTGTGCCTGGCCACAGGCTTCTTCCCCGACCACGTGGAGCTGAGCTGGTGGGTGAATGGGAAGGAGACCCGCAGTGGGGTCAGCACGGACCCTCAGCCCTACAAAGAGTCTCCTGACAATGAGAACTCCAGCTACTGCCTCAGCAGCCGCCTGAGGGTCTCAGCTGCCTTCTGGCACAACCCCCGCAACCACTTCCGCTGCCAAGTCCAGTTCTACGGGCTCACGGATGATGACCCATGGGACCACGAGGACCGGGCCAAGCCTGTCACGCAGAACATCAGTGGTGAAGTTTGGGGCAGGGCAGGTGAGTGGGACTGGAGAGGCCAGTGAGGAGACTGGACCAGATCAGCACCAGAGGGAGGTGAAATATCCAGACAGAAACACTAGACAGAAACAAAAAGAGGAGAAGGGACTAAGGCCCACCGTGAAGCTGGACTCCTCTGGCTAATTCCTTTAGAAAAGTCTCAACCCTTGAGCTAGGAACCTCTTTCCACGCGACCTGTGTAGCTCTGCATCTCCGCAGCTGCCTTGTCCCCTCTGGTGCTGTTTGCCAAGGTGTTCAGGGTGATGGGTTGATGCTGGCAAGGCACAATAAAGAGGGTGTTCTGGGCTAACCTTGAGGCTGACTTAGTTTTCAAGCTGCTTAAGAAGAGGAGATCTCTCACAGATATTTCTTCCTTCTTTTCTTTCAGATTGTGGTCTCACCTCTGGTAAGTGAACCTTTCTTCTCTCTGCCCTCTGTGATTATGGCTGTGGAACAAGGGCATCTGGGTTGATAGAGGCCAGAGTTATCTACTCACAGATACTGACTTGCTCTCCCTTTCTTTCAACAGTGTCCTATCAACAAGGGGTACTGTCTGCCACTCTGCTCTATGAGATCCTGCTGGGGAAGGCCACCCTGTATGCTGTGCTGGTCAGTGCCCTCGTGCTGATGGCCATGGTAAGGGAAGGGCACGAGGGACAGGGAGGTTACAGGTGATACAACACACCCAACAACTCAAAGGCTGGAGTATGGAGATGCTGTCAAGACCAGAAGTGGGCAGGAGAAAGGGACAGAGTTTTACTCACATGCCTTAAAATCTTCCCTTCTGGAGAACTACAGTGGAAGAGCTGTGGTGAAAAAGAGGAGCTATGGTCACCCAAATTCCCAATGTGTATCACTAAGAGCTCTACTATTTATGCAGTCAATGGGCCCTGCTTCTTTCTTCCAATTTCCAACACTCATGGCTCTTGGTAACCTCATACCCTGCTCTTCTGCAGGTCAAGAATAAACATACCTGAAGGCACTCTGGATGAAGAAGCAGAAACTTCCAACCCAGTATGGTGTCCACATGGATTCTCCCTCTGCCAGTGATTCTGAAGAGCTGTTTTCATTTCTCTACTCAATCTAATTCTACTCCCTACACTCATGCGCACCTGCGTGTTTATGGATGAAATATCCCTAATCCAGTGAATCCCAGTGTCTAGATGATGGAATCAATAAACATGTCCTGGTCTAGCCTGACTGACTTGTAAATGTCTGTGTATCATTTCTTTTCTGTGCCCAGATTCTCTGTGATGTGGTTTTTCACTCAGGATAGAAAGGAAAATTATTCAAAGTCAATACACCCCCTTCAGGGAAGAGAAGTCTAGGGTAGGGTCTACCCCGGGATTCACAGGAGAGGCAAATTAAATGTAGAAGTTAGAGATGGAAAGAGATGGAAAGTAGATAAGACAGAGATGTATTTCTAGAAAGTCTAGAAATACAGAAGTTCTAAGAACAGGAATTTTCTGTTTTCCCTGAATAAAAGTTGTTCTGAAGCACAGCTGAGTTACACCAACGTGTGAATCTGTCAACTGTTCATGTTCCCGTGGCTAACAAACCTTGGTTTCCCATATGCACACAATGTCCCTTTAGCCATCTCCCTGAGCACACCAGCCTCCATGTGTTTACCAAGCAGCTTTTCCAGCTGAAAAGAAGAGAATGCACTGACTTGCAAACTTACTTGTAAAAGAAGATGTGTCTTGCAGTTTAAGGTACAAATCTGTTAATAAATTTCTTTCTAGTGATTTAGAAGAGCATGGAAGTGTGTTCTGATTGCTCCTGCAAGGACAGAAAATTAAGTTTCTTAGACCAATAATCAGCACTATTTCTATTAGAAATTCCTTGACAACGCACTGCTGTGTTACTGTCACCATGGTGACATAACCCCAGGCATAGAGACCTGATGATAAACTGTACCTCTTTATTCCATGTTCACCTTCTTCCTCTTATTCCAAAACCCTGAAAGTTCATGCTTGCATGCCATTTTGCACATGCTATGTTTGTCTGCTTTATGTGAAATAACAGCATTCTTCTTTGCTTGCTATCATCTATTTGACTTCAATACTTGACCTTCCAAAAACCCTTCTCTGACCCTTTATTGCTCTCTCGTCTTACTCCCCTGAAACTGTATCAAATTCAAAAATAAAATTAAAATCTCCATATTTTGCCATCAAGGGTGCCTTGCACACATCTTTGTGACACTTGTCACATTTGATGGAAACCACCTCTTCACTTGTCCTGCGCCACCAGTTGACTCTAAATTCCTCCAGAACAAGAATGTAATTATGACAGCATACCTATAGCATTGCATGGCATCTTGGCTGAAGGTAGGCATCAGACAGGTATATTTGACTAAGTGGCCCAACTCAGGAGCAGTCATCATCATCAGGTCTTCCTGAAATAGCCCTCGACACATCTTCTATCACACTTACACACTCATACACACATTTACACACAGACACAAACTTACCCAGTAATTAAGCACATGTTACTGCAAAATGATGCTTCTAACCTCCAAGAAAAGAAAAATCCAAATCCTAGTCCCCAAGCAACTTATTCATAAAGAGATTAAGTCATGAACAAAAAGGCCTGAAATACTTTGAAATAGTTTCATGCTTTGAAATAGCCATGTGAGCTATCTACTAAAATGAAATCAGGGACTAACCCTCTATTTCTCACCGGGATAATCAGGGAAATGTCTGAGAAGGTGGCAAACCCTTAAAAAAAAAGGAATTGGTCTCAGTTATCACTGTAGAATGTGTTTGTGCCAGTCACAGGCATGAACAAAAGCCCAAGCAACATGATCAGGTTCTTTGAGGTATAGTCCTTCAGCTGGTTGCAAGATTGAGTGGTGGAAATCATCAAAACTAAAGCCAAAAAGACATGTTGGTGGTGCATGTTACTCAGAGAACAGCATGTAGCCTGACTTGTATCGGGTCTTCACTAAATGCTTCTGGTATGACTGAAAGAGGAAGTGGGAAGTTGTCAAGGAAGCGGTGGGAATTGATGGTACTTTCTGAACTGTTGATCCTTGTGCCCTAAATTTTTACTATCTGCTCAGTGAACTCCCTTTTTAAAGCTGCCCTTTTGGCTCTTGCTCCTCCCATTGGCATCACTATAAATGCCAGTGTGAGCAGATGAGTTCAGTGAGTCCCCAGAGGGAGACCCAGTGACATAGATGGTCCCCGCAGGGAAGCACCTATTCTAAGGAGAGGGGCTCCCAGCCCCCACCCACCACCACCACTACTTTTCCCCAAGCTCCTACCCACTTCAAATTTACCCTGCATTTGTGCTTCCCCAGTTACACTCAGTCAGACTAATCTCTGCCACCTGCACTTCCTGCCCCTGCCCAGTGTTTGGGGGAGGGGAGCCAGCAGGCAGGAAATGTTTTTGTATCACAGTATAACATTGTGAGGACTGGGGGGGGGCACAATGATTCAAATAGAGGAGGTGCTTTTACAAAAAGCCCTGCCCCACAAAATATTCCTTCCCGGCCCAAGGAATGCAGCCACCAGATGGTGAGAGGTGTGTGGGGCTGGTTCCTGCCCAGCCTCCTTCTTGCAGTGGTCTGCACTTAGTGAATCATGTGCGTATCTGCCCCACAGTTTCCCAGGAATGTGATGGCCAAGGTTGCAAACTGGGATCACTAGACAGCACTTTTCATTAAACTTGCCCTTGATAAAGCACTTGTGCGTACACCACATATGAATAATTCATCAAAACAAAAAATTTGTGGGAAAGATATCCCATCTTTCCGATGAAGAAGCTGGTTATAGGTCATGTCATGTATGTGGTAAGAAATAGAGTCTAACCTGCAAGAATTTCCCATTGCCAGCTACTGGTCACCACCTATGCCCCTTTGGATTTCAAGTTCACTGCATCATCCCTAGGTCAAGTTGATTCTCTTCTACATATCCTGGGCAACTTCATATAATTCCCAGACTCCTTAACCCTGCTAATTCTGGAAGTTGGAAGAGATTAACCCAGGAAACAGAAGGAAGGTGCACCCTTTCTGAGCTGGGGGAGGTAGGGAAGGAAGAGGAATTCTAGGCAGCCCCTTCCTGCTGTGCTACTATGCTGAGCAGTTCTTCGGGCCAGGGACCCGGCTCACTGTGTTAGGTAAGACAGCAGCCCCCAATCCCCAGTGGGAAGGTGGGTGGGCTGCTCAGACTGGCCCCCTGAACCCTGGCCTTGGGGAAAGAATGATCAATGGGCCACCCAGGGCCCTTTGAAGGGGAGGTTGGAGTTTGCACCGGGATCCACAGTGCTGTGTGAACACCGGGCAGCTGTATTTTGGGGATGGTTCCAAGCTAACCGTGCTGGGTAAGGAGGGCAGTTGGAGGCTGTTGGTTGGGTGGGATCCAGAGAGGTGGGCAGCTGCTCAAAGTGCAGTTGGAGCTGTGCAGAGGGTCTCCACTCAGCACCTGAGCCGAGGGACCCCAGGTCCAGGTGTTGGGAGAGCGATGGAGCACTCAGGGTCCGGGACAGTAAGAGTGGGCAGCGCCGGTTTTTGTCCTGGACGAGGATGCTGTGAGCACAGACACACTGTATTTCGGCCCAGGAACCCGGCTGACCGTTCTGGGTAAGCAGCGGTGCTCAGGGGAGCTGGGAGTAGCGGGAGTCAGTCAGAATGGCCTGGCCTGTTTTTGTGCTGAGTCCGGGTGCTGTGAGCCAAAATACACAGTACTTCGGTGCAGGCACCCGGCTGTCGGTTATAGGTAAGCGGGGACAGGGGAGGGTTTTTGTGCCGGGCTGGGGGGCCGTGAACCAAGAGACCCAGTACTTCGGATCAGGCACGCGGCTCACGGTGCTAGGTGAGCGCGGGACGGGGGCCGCGGTGGGCGCTGGCAGCGCAGGTCCGGTTTTTGCCGGGATCCCCCGGGCTGTGCTCTGCAGCCGCCAACCAGATTTTCGGGGCTGGCAGCCGGCTGACCGTGCTGGGTGAGTGTCCGCAGGGCCGTGCGCCGGGTCGCGGGGCGGTCCAGGGCTGGAGCCTGGTGCTGCGCTCTGGGACTGGGAGTCACTGGGGTTTGGCAGGGGTTTGCTAGCGGGGCTGCACCTCAGTGTTCCTATGAGCAGTATTTCGGTCCCGGCACCAGGCTCACGGTCCTAGGTAAGACGAGCGTCGCCCACTTTTCCAGTCCCAGGCCCTCGGTCCCCGGAGGGGTTAGGGGTGAATGGCTCCGGGCTGGGGTACCGCGGGGAGTGGGCGATCTCGGCAGGCGCAGCTCTCCTCACCTTCTCGCGCCTCTTCTCTTAGGGAAAGAGGGCAAGGATCTGGGGTCTGGGAAGCCCCGGGGGATGGCGCGGGGCGCGGGGGAGCTGGAAGAAAGTTAGGGACAAGTTGAGAGAAAGAGGAGAGGATTTGCAGCACTAGGACTCTGGCAGCCACTTGAATGGGGCGGAGGGAGTCAGATGGCAAACTTGGTTTGGGAAAAATGGTTGCGGGGCGTGGGGGCTGGGGAGAGCTATGTGTTAGAGAAAAATAGCTAGATGCATGGGAAGGGCAGGAATGAGCTGGGGGCACGAGTGAAACAAGATAGATAGCAGGTGAGTCCCTAAAGAAGAGGCAGAGTAAATCTGACTTTGTTGATTTACTGTCCAGCAGTGTGATTTAAAATTAGATTTAATCCCTCCGCCTCTTTTCTCAGGAGCTCGGACTCCTGCAGCAGGGTGGGGCCTCAACATCAACACTGCCCTTGGCTGGTCACCACCCGTGCTGGCCAGAGGGAGAGGCAATCTCGGCCCCTGGGGTGCATTTGTTTCCTAGGAGAATCTCCTGTCTCTGTGGGCTGAAATCTTTAACCTTTGCACCAAGTGTTCTAGGTTAAACACCCCACACATTTCAGGAAATTTATTAAGTACAAGCACATGTTCAAATGCAGATATTTTGCCTGGAAAATGAGGAGAATTCTCCAGAAGACTATCAGCTCTTAGGGCTGGAAGGGATTTTAAATGTCGCTTAGCAATGGAATCCCTGAAATCAGAGAAGGGAAACAACAACGTGCCTGAGTATACTAACCAAAGTCATTTGATAACCATAGCAATAGACACCATGTGTAGTTGGATTGTCCTTAAGCAGGATCCCCTGGGGCTCGGCTTTATACTTTAGTGTATAAAGTGTGATCAGAGGAAACACCAGTGATCCAGGAGCTGGGGTGGAGAAAGATGAGACTTTAGCACCAGAAGAGGCTGGGTTCCAATACTTGGCTTTTTGATGATCCGGTGTGCTTAACCAAATTAATGTCTGAACCTCAGTTTCTATGGAATTTAGAAATGGAGTAGAAGGCAACGTATTTGTCAGAGGTGGGTTAGAAAGAAGAAAGAAAAACTTTCCAATTTTCTTGGGGGATAATGCAATTTATAAGTAGGGCACAGACAAGCAGGAGCTCACTAGAAACAAACACATGCATGGACGCACAGAGTATGGCTTCCTGAAGCTTCTTGGTGGAGTTGAATAGACAGTGCTTTGGGGTGTGCTGGTGTTTGTTATGTTCAAGGCATCAATGAGGACCCTAGGGAACAGCACACATGGTCCAAGGCACATCTTCAATTTTTATAAGAGGAACTGTTTGCTAAGGGAGGGGCTCAGAGAAGTTCCCTCCTTGGTAAACTTGCAAGGTGGGGAAAATCCTGGGGTGTCTGAGACAAACTGAGGGCAGGAAGCTTGATGGAGCCAAGCACTGCAGATAGTAGTGGTGATGTTACCATTTAAGCAGCATGACTAATTCTAAGGTTGGAGCTGCATTATAGGAGGCTGACAGTATGGAGACAGGGCCGCTGCAGAAAGTGCAGGTCCAGATCAAAATGAAAATGCAGACTCCTGTTAAAAAAAAATTATTTAGAGTTTCAAAATGGCAGCAGCAGAAGATGAGAGCAGGCACTCAATCCTCCTCAGCACATGGTTCTGTGCGGGAAGTGGGGGGCTACGCACCTAGGATGTGGGTGCTGAAGCAGGTCATATGCCATGGAAATGGAAAGCAGATGAGAACGAATTTTCTCCATAGTCTGGGAGGCTAGGAATAGGTTTTCATGCAATAAAGGTAATTCATTTTAACAGAACTTCTCAGAAAAAAGTGTCAGGGAAAAGCAAAGAACAAAGTAAAACTTGAGTGGTTGATAGGATGGCTTCATGAGCTACCAAATGTCAGAAAACCTTGCATCCTCATGAATGCCCTGTTAACCCGCAGACTGTTCCCACAGGAGTGCACAAAAATAGGCTGCATGTATATTGGCATCTGAAGATAGCCTCCCACAAATGCCCCTTTCTTCCCAAATTCTCCTTTATTCCTCAGTCCTTTACCTTCAGGTACAAGTAATGTGGTGTAGGATTGGTCATTCTAAATAGTCAAATCATTTAATTCTTTAAACCTGTTTCAGAACAGCTTTAAAGAATTAAAGGATTTTTGTGAGTCTCACTTCACAGAAAAAATGGTGAAGAGACATTAAAGAGCCTGTCCAGAACTCAAAAAAAAAAAAAAAAAAAAGTCAAATCCTAGCCAAAGTCAGTCCTAGAATTCAGTCTATTTTTGAGATTTCTATCCAGGGCTCCACTGAAATAACTACTTCATAAAACGCTGAAGCAGAGATAGGTATGCTTTCATTAATAGAAGAGAAACCAAACATCAGTGAAGGACACTGCATAGAATTGTAGACAGTACCATTTATAATGCCAACTTCGGGGGCTGGAGAGATGGTGGCCAGCTCCCGTCCACAGGGCAAACACAAAGGATAGGCAAGGAAGAGGGAGAATATCAGAGAGGAATGGACACTGGCTCCTTCCAGCCAGCTCTGAGAGCAGCCCTGTTCCCAACCCCTCTTCACTCTGCAGAAAATCTGGACAGGGTGAAACCACCCAACGTGGCTGTGTTTGAGCCATCAGAAGCAGAGATTGGCCAGAAAAAGAAGGCCACCCTCGTGTGCCTGGCCACAGGCTTCTTCCCCGACCACGTGGAGCTGAGCTGGTGGGTGAATGGGAAGGAGACCCGCAGTGGGGTCAGCACAGACCCTCAGCCCTACAAAGAGTCTCCTGACAATGAGAACTCCAGCTACTGCCTCAGCAGCCGCCTGAGGGTCTCAGCTGCCTTCTGGCACAACCCCCGCAACCACTTCCGCTGCCAAGTCCAGTTTTACGGGCTCACGGATGATGACCCATGGGACCACGAGGACCGGGCCAAGCCTGTCACGCAGAACATCAGTGCTGAAGTTTGGGGCAGGGCAGGTGAGTGGGACTGGAGAGGCCAGTGAGGAGATTCAGCCAGATTAGCTATTCAGAAGAAGGTAAGAAATCCAGGTAGAAATCAAGAGTAGATCTGAAAAAATGCAGAGGATGTGAGAAGGGATGAAGAAGACCATAGTGTAATTAAACCATAGCATACGCTTCCTCCCGGAGAGCATAGCAATAGGTAGGGAGCTCAATCCCTTTCCTCCCACAGATTCTGAGCCCTCTGTGCTTATGGTCCTGTATGACTGACCCTGGAGCTTAGCACCTGTGTGCTGTCTCCCATCCCACTCACTCACCTTGGATGAGTTGACAGAGACAATGAAAATGTCCCTACTCTAGATTAGCATGAGTGAGATAGTACCAGGGCTATCACAGGATGCACACTGAACCATCTGACATGCATGAGTGTGTGTCTATGATTCTGACTTTAAAGTCAATGATTTAAGGCTCAGTGTCCTCCAGAAGTGACATTTTCTCACCTATTTTTTTCTCCCTCTTTTCTTTTAGACTGTGGCGTAACTTCTGGTAAGTAACCCTCTCCGTTTCTTTCTGTCTCCCTTGGTCTTATCTCTGCAACCGGAATACAGAAAATTTATGGACATTGGTGGTGGCAGAGGCCAGAGCTACTTACTCCCAGGTACCTACTGCTCTTCCTTCCTCCCAATAGTGTCCTATCAACAAGGTGTCCTGTCTGCCACTCTGCTCTATGAGATCCTGCTGGGGAAGGCCACCTTGTATGCAGTGCTAGTCAGTGCCCTCGTACTGATGGCCATGGTAAGGAGGGTGAGATGGGCAGGTGATTGGGGGGAGGGTGTGAAACACTGTAGATGGGATATAAGGGGATCCACAGCCAGCCTCAGCCTTGTATCTTGCTATCTCAATGAAATCATGGACCACAAACTGGGGAGAAAATGCAGGGATCATTACAGAAGGCACCACAGAAGCATGGCAAGAACCAATAAGGCATCCTCAAAATCAGGCCCTAGCATCTGCCCCCTTGCCCTACTTTCATTGCCCTACAGTCTCTGAAACATTGATATTGCTCTCTCTTCTTCAGGTTAAGCAAAAGAGGTCCTGAGACCAGCTCTAACAGTGCATCCTGAGTCACTCTTCATCTTCATCCTGGATTCTCCTGTCCCTACTTGTTCACATCCCTAAAGAGTTCTTGTCCTTCCACCTTTCCCCTCATGGATGTCTACCCCTCCTGACTGCTTCCGTGCAGACTGAACACTGGCCCTGAGTCAGAAACAGACTGAACCAATAAACACGGCATGCTTATGTCTCAGTGGTGTCTTTGGGGTCCTGTATTTGGCTGACACCCTTCTGACCTGAGGAAGCCTCTATCCCCTCACACACAGGGAGTGTCTAAGCTACTTCTCCGACCTGTGCTGCTTCTTCCTGAGCATCCTGATGGCAGTCCCCAAAAGCCACGGCCCCTGACAGGCATTTTACACCCCCAGTGTGGCGTTAGCCTGGAGGACAATATCTGGGCTCTACAATGCCTAATCACTTCTCAATTCCATATTCAGGTGTCATCTGTTACACCTTTAGGTTTTGTCTGTGTCTCTTCTTCACATCTCCAACTTATTTTGTTTCAGGATTCAGATTTAAGATTTGTGCTACTTTGCATGTCTAGGCTGAGGTCTTAGATAAAGCACGGAGTTCAGAAAACTGGTAGATGAAGTTGGGGGATGAGTGATCTTCCAGAAGTAGGACACACAAGGCCATGTTGGGGGGAGGAGTGAGAAGAGAGGTGGGGCTCACTGGAGACAGGGTGACACATGTGGAGTAGCCCTTCCAATAGGCCCCTTTCCTTAAAGAATGGAGATTAGGTCCCCCCAAATGTAGAGTGTTAGGTGCACCTGCTCAGGTGGAGACGATCGCCTCAGTGATGTATGCTCTCCATGGGGATTTGAGTCATTGTGGTAGAACACTGCACTCAGGAAGGGGAGGAATGTGATTAGAGAAAAGAAAGCATAGAATGATGAGAAGTGCCATGGTCTTCTTAGTTGAGGCAGAGTATCAGGGGTGAGAAGCAGAATCTGAAATCAGAGAAGAGTTGGAAATAGGAAACATGAAAGAACCTCTTTCTGGAGCCTGTTGTCCCCTCTGGATATTGGAGTAGATTCTCTCACACCTATCATCTCATTTAACCTCCACATTGACCAAGTGCTGATCCCAACCCCAAGTATAGCACTGATGTCTCTATAGGTGTGGAAACTAGTTCACACACCAAGTGATGGTAAATGATGAAACCATTTCATGTTTTTCCAAAGATGGAGATTCTGGAAGCTTTTTCAAGTAGTGACCAGGATGGTGTTCTGCTAGGATTTGGTTCACGGTGTCACAGTGACCCTAGAAGTAGCTGTCCCCAAGTAGGAGGACAGGACCCACAGAAATACATTGAGGATACATTAATTCCTTAATTCCTTGCTGTGTTCATTTCTTCAGGCTATTGAAACAAAGTACACAACAAAGTGTCATCACAAAGTGCCACTGGTTGGTCAGAAACAATAGAAACTGATTCCCTTGCAATTCCAGAGGTTAGAAATCTAAAACTGAGGTGTCAGCAAGGTCACAGTCTCTGACAGTTCCAGGAAGGAATCTTCTTGCTTCTTCCTGTTCTGAGGGCTCCTGGCTTCTTTGGCTATGCCAGCATCACTCCAGTCTCTGCCTCTGTCCTCACATAGGATTTTCCTCTTTGACTCTACATTTAAATTTCCATTTTCTTTCTCATCAAAACACAATTCATTGAATTTATGTCTCACCCCCCAAAGTCCAGAACTATTTCATCAGAAGTCTGAATGGATTATATCTGCAAAAACCTACTTATAAATAAGGTCACATTCTGAGGTTCTGGGTAGGGATGAATTTTCAGGGGACACTGCTGAGCGTGTGATGTTCAGCACTCAGGAACTGGAGATGAGTGATTCCACAGAGGCAGCTTGCTTGGGCCTGGAAAAGACAAATGTCATGGCAGAGTTGGTCTTGAGAGATCATTGCATTTTGGTTCCTTCCATCAGTCATAACTCTCTCTAGATGTCTCAAACTGTAGTACAGCTTTTATAGGCTGACTTGTTGTTTATCTTCTTGATTTTTTTCTTTTTCACAATGGCTAAAAATGTCTAACAAAGGAGATAGACTTTGCACCCTACAGAAGCACTCACAAAGTGTTGCCTCCTACTTTAGACCTGGAGGGGCTGCAGGCATGTTCTAGTTTTAGTACCTGAGGGAAGAATGAAAAGATAAGCAGATGAAGGGACATACAGATAGTTGGGAGAGAATGAGGTGTTGTGTGGGGCTGCAAAAAGCAGACCAGGACTGGGATGTTGGAAGACAGAGATTTCAGTGAGCAGGCTGATAAGCTGTAGGGCCAAACAAGGGTGGAGGTAGGCAGAGGATCTCC
Organism: Dasyprocta punctata; assembly: GCA_004363535.1. Taxonomy (NCBI): domain Eukaryota; kingdom Metazoa; phylum Chordata; class Mammalia; order Rodentia; family Dasyproctidae; genus Dasyprocta; species Dasyprocta punctata. The sequence continues at coordinate 12,610 of RJWM01025123.1, read as the reverse complement.
CATCATGAAAGAGAATGAGGTCTGCAGGTTTGGTGACTGTCACCTTGCAGATATAGGAGGTCAAGGCATTTGCAGGTGGGAGGATGTGGGAGGAGTTCTTGGTTAGAAACCTAGAGTTTGTACCAGGGCAACCACAAAGAATGGAGGATTCTCCTCTGAAAGATAAACATCAAGTACATTTCACTCTTCCATGCAGGGGACTTAACAGAGATGGAGAGCTGTAAACAACTCCATCTAAGCCACACCCACCATCCTATGTAACCAAGGGAAGTTTCTTCACAGCAAGTCTTAATAACTACTTCCTTGTCTCTTTTAAACAACACAACTCCCATTCAATTCCTAGGCCCTGAGAAGCTGTTCTCTTCTGTCTCTGCCTCTTACTCTAGAATCCAGGTGAATCCCAGGTGTTCTTCCTTAGGATAGACTGAGCAAAGATAGATCAAGAACAGAATAATCATATAAATTATTGTACAAATTGTTATACTATTGAAAGTGAAAATCTGCTAACCAGATGGCTTGCTGGAACAGGAGGATTAAACTGTTACAGCAAAGCCAGGATACTGGATCTCTAGGAAAGAAGCCCTGAGGGCGCTCCTGGGTGCAGTTATCCATGCAATGGAGAGACTAGAGAGGTTCTTCACTGCTCTAGGTCTCATATCACTAGAGAAAAATGTGGGAAGAATGTAGGACAAAGACAGCAGCCAACTCCACACAGGACAACAGTGCAGTGGCAAAGCATGCTTGAGGACTGAAGAGACCTACAACAAATTCTGTCTCTGGGAGAATACCCAGGGTCCACACGCTCTCACCATCCCACAGGGCACAGCTGAACTCCCCGTGGTGGGCACCCCGAGAGAGAAACCAATTTGTGAACTTCGCTGATTTATTTGGCAGTTAAGAGGGAAAAGGAGCACCCAAATTGTGAGGTAATGATGGAAACTTCCTGGACAAAGAAGAGGTAGCAGTCACTGTCACTTGTCTGGAGAAAGAACTTTCCTATCAGCACGGGAGTCCGTGGAGATCTTCCTGTCACGCTGGACGTTGCTGAGGCCAGTGAAATTAGGGAGTGGATTGGTTGCTCCTGGGGCTGTTGAGACTGTAAAGAGAAAGAAGCTTTGTTTCTATCTTAATAAAGTGATTGGGGACTAAGGTGGGAGAGAAGAATAAAAAGGGATTTAGGCCCAGAGAAGCTGAGATAAGGGCAAAGGATCCTACTGAGTGTTCATCTTTCCATTTCCTTCCCTGAACCACTTTCCATTTTTTCCCTTCACTTATGTCTATGTGATACACAATGCCAAATGTCCTATATAATAGGAGTTTCATGAGGTCACTCTAGTTAGGGATGAATGCAGAGGGAAAGAAGGGTGCCTGAAGTCCTCTGTTGAAACTGTATGTGAAAAGAAAACTGCTTGCTTACCTGGGTACACATTCATGTAGAGAACTGGGAGATGTTGATGGGTATCCGGTGGATGGACAATCCACACAGGCCAATTCTTGACTTTGCCAATAAACTATGGATGATGAATCTATATTCTACCCCCAAACTGACCTCTCGAACGTTAATCACCAGATCACTATTACCGTGTCTTTGGGAATTAACTTGTAGCATGTAAGAAAACTCATATTGTGGAATGCATGATGTCTGGCCAATAATTTTAATTGCAGTTTATTCTACTGCTTCTGGCAGACTATAGTTTCCAGAACAGTCATTTATAGGCTTTTAGTTCCCATGATCTGATATTTTATTCACTCCATTTGGGGCCCAAACACAGAGCATTCCCTAGCCCAATTAGGTATCCTCTCCTATCTGGAAAGTTTTTTATTTTTGCTCTACGTGTTTGTGGATCTGAAGTTCCTGGGCTTCTTAACACCTCCATTCTCTGCTGCTTCTTAAGATCTAACATGATGATACTTGGCCTTCCCCTCAAACATCTCCTCTGGCAGACAAGCTATGTTCTACTCACCACTCCTTTCTTTGAAGTTCCAGATATATGTGTTTCTCTTTGATTTCTATTCATAGTCTTTACCTTCCTTGTACCTGGATCGGCAAGAAAGATCCTGGGTGAGGTGAAGTCCCAGTGATGAATAAATGGCTTCTGTAGGTTAGAAAAAAAGGAGTTGAAAGTGGAGCCACAGTAGTACTATTTCCAGAGAAATTTCATCAGTTTATTCTGCAAATGATGTCAGCTGTCACCTATGAGTGTGAGGGATGTTCTGGACAGACAGAGTTTCCTAGAGGTCTCATCCCCTACTGTATCTTTAATAGGATCCTCGCTCAAATAAATTTTGAAATAGTGACCCAAGTTTGAGATCATTCCAGCAATTACAATTTTGTTCTCTGCACCTTTACTCCACAATGGTGCTTGATCTTCACTGTATCTTACAATCACAGATACTCTGAGAGGTAAGAAAACATAAACAGAACCTTGAATCCCAGCACCCTCCCTAGCTGTGCCCCAGACAGAGAACTCTCCATCTCCCTGCGCAGGACAGCTAATCACTGGATAGCTGTATGGGGAATTTTATCCTAGGTACCATAAATTCAGACATATCCATAAATCTCATCTCTCACTGGTCATAGTTATGCTCCTCCAAGAACCCTCCATGAGACAGCTTGAGTGCCCGGCTTCAGTCAAGAGTCCACAAATCTCTGAGAGGTAGAAAAGTTAAAACTTTTAAGATCTCAGTTGCAAAGAATATTGACTTTCAAGCCAAAGAGATCCATATTTAAGCTTTCTTTTTAACTCTACCACTTCCCAGCTATGTGTCCAAAAACAAATGACCAACCAAGATTCTTCCTTCATTTCTATAAAATGGGCTCAACTACATCCTCTTATTTAATCCCTATAAAATGCAGAACTTTCAGCACAATATCAATAAACATTAGCTATTATTGTAACTATCATTAGCATTATAATATTTTTCAGCTATTTCTGGTTTTCTCAATTTTATTCTCATGGCCCAATTTTGAATATTTCCTTTTCTCCACAACCTAATCACACTCTTCTGCAGACATTTAAGTTGGCTTTCATTCTTCTATTTTTTTCTAAAAGTATGGTGTTAGGGCTCTACACCTAATGGCGTCTGACCTACACAGGATAAAGAGGGAGCTTTAGCACCTTATTCTCAGTATCTGCTATCTTGGCTCCATTCAGGCCAATTCTCAACTGTTTTGCATCACATCACCCCCACTGACTCATAATGTTCATTCTTAACCGAAACTCTGGGTGAGTTTTGCATGAACTGCTCATAGCCCACATATTCCCCTTCCTGTGTGCAGACAGTTGGTTTTGTCTTTGAAGGGGAAAGAAGAAGCAGAGAGAATTTGTTTAACATTTTTTATTTCTTCAGCTCAGCTCTCCAACCTATCTAGCTTTGAAGGCTACTAATTCTGTAGTTCATCACGTTTGACCCTCTACTCTCACCCCATCTCACAGATGATGACTTTGCCTTGTTTATTCTCATACAAGTGATTCATGAAATTCATAGCAAGACCACAGCTTGATATGTAGCCCACATTCCCAAAACTGTGTCTTCAGTCCAGATACTGTGAAACACAGAACTAGCTTCTGGTTCTCCTCTGTCCCCAGCTCTATCCGCTGACAACTTGACTGTCTCCTCCTCAGTAAGTGAGGATCTTGTGAGATGACCTGCAAGGAATCTTTGACCTCTACCCTGGATTTGGTGATTCAAGTCTGCAGGTCCCAAAGCACCCAATAAGGGTGGCGACTCAGAGAAGCTGAGCTCTCCCAGCTCCAAATCATTGTCATCTGTGACATAGCCAGAGCATCTGGTAATGGAAAGGGACAGTGCTGAACCTGGAACCCCACAGTTAATAAGAAGCACTCTAACAACTGTTTTCTAGGTCTAGGGCCATGAATGAAGGAAGAAAAGAGTGTCAGAAAGGAGAAAGGTGTCTCGTCAAAGATCAGGAAGTGAAGAGAAGCAGCCGAGGTCTCTCAGGTTGCTGCAGACAACTGGGGAAGCGATGGGGTGTTTCTGCCCAGTGCTGGTGGCAGGGCTGTTTATCTCTGAGTAACATCAGCCCAAGTAACAACAGCCACCTGCCTCGATTCCACCTCAGGGAGTCACAACAGGATGTGGTTTGACATTTGGCAGTTCCCACAAGTGGGGTGCATGTGAAAATCCCTCCCCCATTCTGAGCATCAGGAGAGTCGCACTGGCCACATCCTGCCCTCAGTCTTTCCTATGCTGCCCTTTCTGCCTGGGCCTCTGCCAGCACTCTGGCTGTGAGGGGGAACGGCAGAGGGGAGAGGAGGGGGTTTGTAGAGGAAGCCAGGCCTCCCAGCTCCGTGCGCAGCTTGAGACCGTCACTCGCCCTGTTTTTCAGTCTCTCACACCTGTGGGAGGCCACACACCAGATCAGAGACTGCAGTGGTCCCGAGGAGAGAGGAGAATGAAAGGCAGCTGTGCTAACTGCTCTGACTCAATTGGGGTTCCACTGGGCCCACATCACTCAGGCCCTCCCTCTCCTCACCTATCCCCCACTCTGTCCTGCCCGCCGCACACGTATCCCCCGTTTCCTGCCACTCATGTAATGAGAGGTGCCTGTGAGTCACAGGAAAGGGAGCCATAAATAATCAACAGATTGCAAAATGCACCATCCCTGGGTGTTTAAGCTGGTGTCTGTGCTCCAAAAAGGTTTTTCTAAGTTTCACTCTCTAATGCCTAAGGCCTGTTTGATATTTTCTATCTCATCTACCGAGAAGAGGAGGAAGAACATAATGCAAGGGAGAATGGAAAAATCAAAGGCAGAAACTCCCAACAATGGGCGTGAGAGATCATGGGATAAGAGCAGGCCAAGCCTGCTTTGCCCACCCTCAACCCAAAGCATGTAATCCTAGACCACAATGGAAAGTAGCCCAAAGCATATTAGTGTCAGCAACTTCCCAACTCCGGACCTTCTCCATCTCCATCAAGCTGTGCAGAAGTCCCACGGTGCCTCCATACCAACCCCAAGTGAAGTGGGCTCCATGTGAAGTGATTGGAAAGGTGTTTCCAGCAAGTGACCCTGGACCTATCATGTGCTTAGGGAGAGGGATTTGGGGAATGGTTATCCTGGCACACCTGCACACTGAGAGCCAGGATCACAGACCCGGAATCACTCCTAGAAAAGCCCATCTGACCAATGGAGGAAGTGAGACTGATGAATTTCTGGCAAGAGGTGGGACCTGTGAGCTGCCATGTTGAGCTGGGTTTCTTTTTCCTTTGCAATTATGATGACAGGATTCTGAGTCCAATATGCAACAGGTGCAGTAATGGGAAAAGGATCCTTATGCATGAATTGGGGCAGATTAAATGGAGGATATTACCATGCTCTGCTGACTTTAGATAGCTTTCAAGCCTCACCTCAAAGAGTCACCTTACCTATCAATCTACCTCCAGGTCATCATGCGCCATGACTAGAACTCATTTACTCCTGATTTTTTTCCGAACTCACAACATCACTGAAATCTCCACTCCTCTGCTTGGAATGACACTTTCTCTCTTTGCAGTGTTTTCTAGAACTTTTCTGAATATCTCACAGGATTGAAAAATCTGTTTCAAGTCTCTTACCTACTCTGCTTGGCTAGTAATGATTGCCTGGAGCATTTAAGGATTCATAAAGCTCCAACCAGAAAGACCAGTGATCAACACAGAGTGGCACAACCTAGGGTACGAATTTCATGGATTTGCCATCCAAGTACATTTGGCATTTTAAAATACCACTTTAAAAATTAGATACTGTGCTGTTTAATTTAAATGTGTAAAACTAAATCTTTCTTGGCGTAAGTTACAATGAAAACATCTTATAGACTAAGGATAAGAAAACAGTTCTGTTGAAAATTAAACTTAGTAATAGGACTTTATAAACATGGTTTCACTTAATATATGTAACAATCCACTAAGAAAAGTATTGCAGAAAATCACTAAGAAAACTATGAACGAAATGAGGTCTAGAGAAATTGAATTAGCAGCCCAAAGTTGTAACAACTAGAAATGTAGACTCAAACTCAAAGCTTAAGTGCTTTGACCAGGCTGTCTTTGGCCAGCACTGGCTTGGGTATACTTCCTTCTTTTTAACCTTCATGATCGCTCACTGGCTAGCCTGTAAAAGCACCTTAATTCATCCTTGATCCTTCAAGTGCAGCAGGAACCCTTGGCCATTATCAGCTATTCAATTCATCATTCTGTGTTTCAGATGTTTCTCTGCAGATGAATTGACACCGAAAATAAATGCATCTGAATTAGCCCACATCAAATGATGTCAGGAACAGACTTCTTGTGCCCTCTTGTGGAAGGGAAGGAACATTAGAAAAGAAAACCGCTTTAAGGATTAGGGAGGGCTGAGAACAGAAGGAAGCTGAGTTGCCAAGGTAACCATGGCATCCATTCTCAGCCATCCACATCAGCCTTTTGCTTTACTTTGTTTCCATCCAACTCATTTTTCTTTTTCGGGCCTTTTCCACTACACATGCAGCCTTCTTCATCTTTGTTCTCAGTTCTTTGATCACTTTGTGTCTGCTTGTTTTGCTACAAGACATGGAGACTATAGAAGTGGACTTTTTTCTAAAATTTCTCAAATGTAAAAAGCAGTCAAAATTCCTAAGTGTCTTTCCTTGTCTCAAAGCTTCAGCTCTGAGTCTTCACAAAATTTCTGGTCTCACCAGAAAGATCAATGACAGGAGAGTCTCCTGGTGATGAAAAGAACCAGTTAAATAATCTAGATTGGCCTCTTCCTACTTGTTCACCAGTCCACCTTATGTCACATCTGGCTGCAAGTATATTTTGCTTCTCTCAGCCACATCTGTACATATGTATGTGTAGTGTATATCAGTCAGAATCTAGAACAGTAACAGGATATTAGGCAATAATAGCAAGCTTCAAGGAATGACATATGATATCCTAGGACCAGGTATCCAAGCTTAGGAAATTGGAGTATGTGTAGGCAATTCACAGGTTCCATACGCATAAATCATCTTTATGAAGAACTTACTAAAGTTCTTCGAAAAATTCTGACTCTCACTGATTTCTGGTTCTCACCTTGGCTAGCAGCTAGACGCCCAGTCACAAACACTCTCTCCCTGGTCCCTGAGGGAGTGCCCCTGGGAAGAGTGGTTAGGACTCAGGGAGGGTGAGGTTTTTGCACAGATGTCTGCCCTGCCTGGTGCATTGTGAGACTCCAGGCACAGAGGTACAAGCCAGAGTCACTGAGGAGCAGTTTCTCAGAGCTCAGAATGAACTGGTCATCCCGGGGTCTGGAGGCTGAGAAGTTCTGGGGCCCCTCAGGGGTTACATCACCCTTATTGAATGAGTAGAAGAGCAGCTGGAGGGCCCCTCCTGCCACCTGCCGGTACCAGTATAGACTGGGGTTTGATTTCCCCTTGATGGTGCATTCCAGAGAGAGGGGGCTGCCCACAGGCTGCACCTTGGTAGCTGGCCATTGATGGACTGTCTGAGCCCTGGCACCTGCAAAAAGTATAAAACATTACTGAGAGGAAAAATCCATACCCAGCTTGCCTCCCAACCTGACAGAACGTGGTTCAAGCCCTTCTATGGTTCAAGCCCATGGAATCAGTCGTGGGGAGCAAATCTGGGAAAGCCAAGTGCATAAAATGTCACTGGTCTGGGGGAGAATGAAAGATCAGAGTCCTTCCCAGGTCACAGAGAAAACCCAAACTCAGCACACTGGCCACTGCCTATTACACAAAAGCCCTATTCCAGGCAGTTAGAGAAATAGAATCAAGAGAGGCTATGCAGCAGCTGAGGCTCTGGATCAGAGGGTGGGGATGAGGGTAGGAATCTAAAGGCAGGCTTGCTAGAGCTAGAACACCCACCGAAAGAAGTGCCCAGGAGAAGGCCAAGGAGAGAGAATAGCATCGTTTCTGATAGCCTTAGCCTCAGCTAGTCCCCTTTTCTGAAGACTAGACCACAAATGCAGCCTGCTCCTCCCTCTTGAAGATCTGCTGTCAGAGCAGAGAGATCACATCCCCTTGAAGTGTGGAGGAAACTAGCCTGGTTTTAAGTATATGGTGAATCACCCCTGCACTTGTTATCATATTGCAATCTTGCTGATGTCCTGGTGTTTCAGCACATTTAATGACTCGTTATTTAACTGTAAACAAGAGACAAGTTTTTGATGTCTCCTCCCTCCAGGAGCTATCGAAAGTCTCTGTGACCATCAGACAAGCAGGATGATGAAAAGGGATGTTGGTCTGTCTGAAGTCAGAAAGTAGTGCTGGTTCAAGTCCCCTGGGTGGCTGGAAAGGAGATCAAAACAAATTGGGGCTCAAGAGATTTAGGTCTTCAGGGTGTTCAAAGCAGAAAAATTTACTTCTGAGAGACAGCAGTTGCTATGACAGGATCATCTCCATCCTTTTCATCCTTGGCAGAAAGAATTCAAGACCTAGACAGGCAGAATTAACTACTGAACCGATCAAAGTTGGCCTTTGTGCTCCATTTGCCCCCAGTGGTCGCGCCAGATCTAAGTCTTCCTGCAAAATCAGCATGGGGCACAGAAACACCATGGAGGCTTGGAATCAAATGGGTCTCAGTTCTCATCACAGTTCTGCTTTACGCTGTCTCAGGAAGACTTCACAAATGCTGATCCTTCTTTTTCTCACCTATAAAAGAAGGAGGATTAAACTTATAAATGGTTCAAAGTTGTGTATTTCCTGGTGCACTGCAGGCACTCCTACAAGGGCTTACTTAAGCCTGAGCCTACAGCAAAGACTGGAAGATTTACAAGTTGATGGGAAAGTGGGTGGGAGCTGAAAAGATGAGAGAAACACAGGAAGCAAACTTAGGGAGAAGATTATCTAAGCAGCTGGTCTAGTCTCATCTTGCTGAAATGAGATGCAGAACCCTAGGGTGCTTGGAGAACAGCCCGCATGTCTCTTGGAGCTTCCTTGCGCTCTCTGTCTCTGCCTCCTCTGTTCTCTGAGGGATTCATTTTCAAAACAGTTCTTCAATGTGGGTTGCGGTGGTAGAGTGGCTTAAAGAGAGGACTTGAAAAAGGAAGTAGTAACAAATGGTCAAACAGAGAATGAGCCTGAAGCAAATCAGGCATTTGTAAGGCTTTTCCAACTCATCAGTGTTTAATAAAGTAATATATTTGTTTGGTACTAATGCTATAGTCATTCAATTTCAAGTTAATGTTGGCGTCCTTTCCTCTGACAGTTGCAGCTATAGCAATTTCATTTGTTTGCATTCAAATGTACTGTATTTGTGTGTTTTGTTTTTTATCTTTTCTAAGTGTAATCCTCTTATAATATTTATTTAAATGAGAAATCAAATGGTAAACAAAATGTGCATTCAGCCACTATTTAATACACACGATGAAAAATGGCTACAGGCAACTAAAGAAGCCACTGTTTTATGATGGTTCAGTCTCAATTTGTATAACTCTGTGACTAGCTATGCATGTCAGGATTACGGGGAAGGAGTGCAAGATGACTGTACACACAACTCATTCCTCCCTGTTCTTCCATTTCTATCTTATTCCTCTTCGCTTCTGGAATTGTAATGGAGTTAAACCTGAGTGGGGATGAGGGTAGAAGGAGGATGGACAGAGGGTGGCAGTAGATACACGGAAGAGAGAATTTTTCTCGCTGTCTATTCGAATGCTCATGTTTCATGCGGCTGGCAGACTTTGAGGGCAGCGCAGCCCGGGAGACCTGCTGTAATGCGTCAGCTGCATTGGCTCAGGGTCATTATTAAGTGCAGAAATCAATGTAATCTTGGTCCTTTGGGATGGCACAACAGATTGGAGAGTGAAGAGAAGTATCAGTCAGACCACAGTAACCAGCTGGCTCCCGACTTCCTGATCATTATCACAACTGTAGCCTGAAGCTTTTTCCATATGGCAGATGTCCTAGAAAAATACCTCCTCATTCTCCAGTCCCATCTGCAGCACTGCTTACTCATTCAGTTATTGGCGTCACTCATCTCCTTCTGAAATGTGGGTGTGAACCCCTGCTCTGTGGCTGCAGAATTCCATGGGGGAGGAGTTTAGCCACATCTCTGGCCCGGATGAGAAAGGATCCTCCAGACCTGCCAGCTCGGGCTTGACCCAAGTCCTGCTCTTCCTCACCCTTGTCCTGGGTCCTTGGAAGCTTCTTCTCAAATTCCTTTTTTACCATTTTGGGCTTCTTTCTCGAACACTACTATATATTATTTCTTTCCCCAGAATTTATTATTCCATGTTTGCACTACATAATGGTTATATTCCTTGTGTGGAGATGGTATATGTACATAACATCTCAATTCTATTTTCATCTCCTTCTCCATCCCTCCATCTCTTGATCATTATCTCATTTGAAAAAAATCTATCTGCCTACTCCCTATTATCTATCTTTTATTTTGCTTTTTATTTTTACTTTTGGTTTCTCATATAAAAGAAAGTGTGTGCTATTTAAGCTCGTGTGTCTGATTTATTTCACTTAACATTATGGTCTCAAAGTGCATCAGTTTTCCCACAAATGATTCGAATGTATCCTTCTTTATGGCAGAGCAGTACTCCATTGTGTGTAAATACCACATTTTTTTTATTCATTCATCAGTTGTTGGACATGTAGTCTGCTTTCAAGACTTAGCTATCATGACCCATGCTGCTATCAATGTAGGTGTGCGTACATCACTGCATTATGATTAATTAAATTGCTACAGGTAGGATAAAACTTTATGTATGAATAGAATGATGATGTGAGTTAATTCTTTTCTTCAATTTTATTTCTTTACTTGTTTTTGAGACAAGGTCTCACTGTGTATTCCAGGCTGGCCTTGAACTCATTATGTAGTCCAGGCTGATCTCGAACTTGCAATAATCCCCCTGCCTCAGCTTCCCAAGTAAGGCACCACACCTGGTTCTTTAATTTCAAAACTAAAACTTATTCCTATGTAACATATTTGGAAGATATTTGAAAAGGTCTTTTTATTCCTCTGCAGAAGAGTTAATAATTACTAGAGCTGATAGGAAGGAAGAAAAGTCAGTCAAAGAGAAGTTCCTGAATTTCTCCTCTAGTTTGAAGATATCCCCAAGAAGCATATGTTGGAAAATAATCACTACTGTAACAGTTAAGAGGTGGAATATTTAAGAGGTGATTATGGCCCTGAGGGTTATGCTCTTATGGATGGATTAATGAGCCGGGTATGATGGCACAAGCTTGTAATCTTAGCACTCCTTGAGGCTGAGGCAGGAGCATGGCAAACTCAAGCCCAACCTGGGCAATTTAGCAACTTACTGGGAGCCTGTCTTTAAAAAAAATCTTTAGAATATGAAGAGCCTCTTAATAATGTATGTTATCATGCGATTGCTTAATGTCAAGGATAAATAATAAAACTTAAGAATATCCAGAAGATAGACTATGCACAAATGACAAAGAAAGACAGGTTTTTATGGTTTGGATTTACAAACTCAGCCCAAAGCCTCAGGTATTCAGGGGAGGGCTTTGGGAAGGTGATTTGATTATGGGGCGCTACAGCTGACTTGCAGTTAAGAACTGAGGACTGGTTGGAGGTAGATCACTGGATGCATGAGCTGGGAAGGTGTACCCTTGCTCCTGGCTTCTCATTCCCGTTCAGTCTCTCTCCCTGTCTCCCCCTTCCCCGTCTCCCCCTACCTGTTCCTCCTTCCTCCTCTCTACTCCCTCCTCCCTTTCTTCTTCCTCCTGTCCCCTTCTCTGCTTCCTGACTGGACTGCCAAGGGCTGAGTATGTCCTCCCGCACTGTGCCCCTGTGCCATCCCTCTGGAGTGAACCCCAATGGACCTCTCCTCCTAAGGAGAGGTCCCAGCAATGGGAGAGTGACTAGGACAGGGATCATTTTTTTTATCAGAAACTGATAGACAAGAGACGATGGAGCAACAATTTTAAAGTAAGGCAAAAAGCAGCTTCCAACTGTGAATCCTATATCCAGTGAAAAATATTTCAAAAACTTCGGAACAATAAACTTTATCTTTACAACTACATCCCGCATGTTGTGATGCGCAAAAATTAAAATAATACACTTCATCAACAGGAAACGTTTGAGTCACTATAAGGAATGTTAAGTGATGTCTTTCAGGCAAAATAAAAACAATTCCAGATGGAGTTGATAGACAAGCTTTGGGGGGAGGTTAAAAAAAAGTTTGGATTTATAGCTTTGGCAAATCTAATGAATACAAATATTGCAACCACGGCCAAATTCAAGCTGGGTTATAAAATTGCTTAATATTTAACAATTGGATATCATAAACTAGTCCAAGTTTGCTATATATTATTACTGATGAAAAGTACGAGGTCCTGAGTTTGATCTCTGGTGGAAAAAAAAAAAAGGAAAAAAATTGCTGGTGAAAAATCAGTAGTAAATATGTGACAAATATAAAAACAACATTTCACATTATTTTAAAAATCTCTTAAAAGCAATCAGTCTTTTAATCACAACAAAAATGAAGAAAGGGACAAAATATACAAATCAATAATTTTCAAAACATTAGATACCAGGGAACAAAGGACAGGATAAAATTAAAATTAGCTTTAAATTGCCTGAATATATATTTTGAAAGAACTTCCAGACCATGACACACACAAGTGAAAACCAAGAAAAGATCAGTAAAATCCTTGAATTGAGG
>RJWM01025122.1:0-29780 GCA_004363535.1 Dasyprocta punctata | reverse complement strand
AGTCACATGATAGCAATGGCAATTGTCTGTAAACAGAGAGGACCCTGTGTGATGAGAGCTGTAACAGTAGGGTGCACAAGGACCAGAAGGATGAGGAATGAGTGAGAATAGGTTCTTGAAGGTTTCAGGGAAGTGTTTACAGGGAGACGTTGTTTGAGCAAAGACTTGAAGAGTAGGTGTATACTGGGATGACAAGGTGACAAAATGGCCTTCTGTGGAGGAAGAAATAATATGTGCAAAGTCACTGAGACATAAACAATGATGGCTGTGTTAGGCAGCAGCAAATAGTTCTTAGAATGAAGCTTAAAGTACAAGTTTGTGGGCTGCTTAGAAAGTAAAGCAACAGAAGTCAGGATGCCCATGGTCTGGACTAGAAGGGGCTTGGGCCTGCCATTTCAGGTGGTGTCACTGGGAGCTTTTAAAGAGCATCTCCATGGTCAGCTCTGCTTTGTGCAGTGCCCCTCTGGGAGAGTGTAAAGCTCAGGTGACAGCAGCTGAGGTCGCTGGAGGAGACAGGTAGATGGCTACTGCCACAGCCCCGGTATAAGATGTTGAGGGTAAACAGGGCGGGAGAGAATGGAGACACCAAAAAAAGAAAAAAAAAAGATTTAACAGCACTGGTGGTAGAAGGGTGTGACTTGTGAACAAGAGGGAAGAGTTACACATGATGAAGTTGTTTGATTTATGAAACTAATTAGACAGCAGAGCCATTTGCTGGGTAAGAGAAGTAGGAGAGGGAGTTGGGCTGGAGAGACGATGATAAGTCCAGTGTTGGAAGGGCTGTATTTTAGTGCCCAACAGATGTGTTGGTGATGGATCTGCTGCTCAGACAGGGCTGGGCTAGAGATCTCTAAGTATGTGGCAATAGACTCCATTCTGCACAGATACTAGCCGGAATAGAGGAGTGCCAGGCAGCAAGGTCAGGGGAAACAGAGGCTACCTGCTACGCTTGAGCTTCATCTTAATAATAAATATGAACACAGAACATAAAGAATACCCTAAAAGAGCCCCACATTTTACTGCCTTGCTTTCTTCCTTTCCCACATGGATTCCGCCTCCATGAGAAAGGTCCTTCTGCTTACTAGTATTTTATCCTTTTCGTCAGCCCCCTGTAACAACAACTCCAAAACAAACTAAACAGAAACCAAATCCCTCCATTCCTGCCCCTGTCTTCGCCTACTTGAATTGCTTCTTTTTCCCCAGCAATGATAGTTCCCTTCCACGTTGACAGGAAGATGAGAAGCTTTCTGGTTTGATTCCATCCACTCATCCAGAGTGGATTATTTTGTTTTCCCCAGTTGAGGCCTCACGTAGCAGGAGTCATGTGGTAGAACTTTCCATCATAGAATAAAATCCAGCTCTTTCTGGCTCAGAAAGCCCCACCTCAGTCATGGCTGTCACAGGGGCGATACAGCCCTCAGTGAGGGCGCCCTTTGTGGGCAACTATGGAAATGCAGAGTGGGGCTAAAGCGTACTTGCCTAGGTAAGCAAGGCAAGTAAAGAGAAAGATGCCTCTTTTATAGCTTCTCCTATGAACCTGTCACAGGAAGTCTGTGGATGATTTGCACTTGGCACACCCTTAATGACCCTGAGAGTCACCGATTGGCCAGGTTCTCTCCTATTACAACTGATGACCTGATGCCCGTGAGGATGAAGGTCACTGAGGTCACGCAACCAGAAACGTTTAGGTTAGGCTTGTCTGCCTTCTGTTTGCCAGAATGGACAACAAAAGGCCATGTTGGACTCTCAATGCCAAGATTTTGACCTACATGTCTTGTTTATTTTTCTCACTTTCAGTGGGTTCTCCCAGAAGTCCTGTGAATAAGACCACCTTGACTTTAATCAGCATCACCAGCTGTGTTATTGGCCTTGTGTGCTCCTCTCATGTCAATTGTCCACTTGTTGTCAAAATAACCCTGCATGTCCCCGAGCACCTGATTGCTGATGGTAAGCTCATTCTTCCAAGAATGCACTCACCCGCTAAGAAGAAGGTTTCCACATTGGATAAAAGATAGAGAAGCCCAAGGGTCACTGTTTCCTGGTACTATAGTAAACTCAACTAGGTAAGATTTAGAGAAAGGTTGGATTGCTCACAATTGAAAGAAGAAAGCCGGTTTTAAAGAACTGGACACGTCACTTCTTTTTCTCCATACTCATTCTATTTGTGTTTAAAGTAAGCCCATCTTTGTAAAGAAATGCAGAACACCCTGGTTACTGATAGGTAGGTACTAAGTTTGTCTCAGCCTTTGAGAAAGGAAAAACTGAGTAGTAAAGTGTTTAAGGATTAGTCGTGCTTTTGGTTTGCTTTGGCCAGGTGAGAAATTCCTAACTGTAGGAACTTGCCATCAGCCTAAAATTTAGAAGTAACACTTTACTTTCCTCCAAGGGGACCCCAATATAATGAGAATAATATAGATTCTGAGAGCCCCTGAATCATTTAAACCCACTGCACCTAATTGACTTGTTAATGTCTGTTCTCTCAGTTGCTGTAGGGCTGAAAACAGGTGGGGACAGTTTGCAGTGCGAGAGGGCCTGCTATTTCGTGGCAAGTGAAGACAGGCAGCAGGTCCCCGTTCCTTGGATGAGTGCCAGTGCCTGTGGCTGGGGCCGATGGAGCCATGCCACGGCCGTCACAGAGCTGCTCTGTCCCTGTATCCCTTAGGAACACTCTGGCAAGATGGGCTGGGTCACAGCAGGGGTGGGGATGATATGGCTGAAAGGCCTAATGGCCCTGGCCTCACAGCAGTCCATGTGATGTCCAAAGCTCCATCTGCTGATTCCTTGCTCTGGTGCTAATGGCAGACTAGGGCTGGGGGGAGTAATGGTCTTGGACTGGGACTTACTCTGTCTTCAGGGGCTTGTGTGTGTTTATTGTAGGCGCACATGCAGACCTGCTTCCTCTCTGTCACCCTGCAGGGAGCCGCTTCATCCTGCTGGAGGGGAGCCAGCTGGATGCCAGTGACTGGTTGAACCCTGCCCAAGTGGTTCTCTTCTCTCAACAGAACTCCAGTGGGCCCTGGGCCATGGACCTCTGTGCCCGGCGGCTCCTGGATCCCTGTGAACACCAGTGTGACCCCGAAACTGGTAGGCAGGGGCACTGGGCAGCGGGGAACTGTCAGAGAGATCATGCCTCTTGCAGTCACTTCCTTGGAACTCAGACCCTCTACCCCAATGCTACTGTGCCATTGTCATTTTAAAACTAAACCATGCAAACTGCCAGCATGTGGTTGGGCCACCAAGCATAAAATATGCAGACATCTTCTGGAAGAAGCCTTGGCAGGATCCTAACTCAAGACCCAGTCCAAAGAGACCAGTCTAAAATGACCTTCACACTCCAGTTGTCATCCATTCAGTCTAGCCACAGGGCTAGACATTTTATCACATAAAATTAACGCATGTTATTGTAGAAATTTTACAAACGTGTGTAGAAGCAAATTATAGTCATCTATCTTTCTATCTCCTGGATATACCAATTTTAAAATTTTCATATCCTCCTTTCCAATTTTTTCTCTATTTATGATTTTTAAATGTTTCCTTGGAGCATAAGTCTACTAGATTTTTCCTGCTTTTATTCACTCATTATTCCATTATAAGAGTTTTCCAAAATCATTCTCAGTAATATAATTTATTGTTGGCAATATTGGGGGTCAAACCAGGACCTTTGGCATATTAGGCAAGAATTCTATCACTGAGCTACATCCCCGACCTCAATTTCATGCCGTTTGGTATTTCTTCATGTGTCTCTGTCATAGCTCACTGAAACAGTCCTCTATTATTTGATATTTAGAATGCTCTAAAATTTTAATTTTTGTAAACATCATTGAAATGAATATCATTATATGTAAATGTGGGGGACATGCAAGTTTTTTTTCAGATAAGACTTAGAGCAAGAGAAAGATTACTGGGCAAATAAAGAGGACAGACATCTTTAAGTCTATTCTATCGTAAATGGGGCTTGAGCGCCTCTGAGTGAAAGCCTGGATTCAGGCCTGGCATGAAGGAGCTTTGCTTTGTTCCCAAAGCTCAGGCAAGTCCAGGCACCCAGATCTGTTATTCCAGATTGTTTTGTACTTTCATCATAGGAGGGCTTCATCTAGACTAGTCTTTACCAAGACGTGTTTTCAGTAGATTGAGTGCCACAGATCAGTCTTCCCCAGAGAAGTAGTATGACTCCTTAAATAAAGAGGTGTAATTTCTGAGATAAAATATCTGAGACCTCTAAGCAAAATGTTGCTGAAGTCAAGGACAAACCCTTCAAGCTCTTGCTATCATATGCATCCTGCAACTCTCTCTCTCTCTCTCTCTCTCTCTCTCTCTCTCACACACACACACACACACACACACACACACACACACACTTCTTCAGGCACTGAGCAGAAGGGAACTTAACCAGTGTTTGAGTCTGAGCTCTGTAGCCCTTACTTCTGTTGTAATCCATTACTAAATCTCTTTGGGAAAGTATCAGGTAACTGTGACATCTAAAGTTCATGTTCTTAGGTTTTAAAGTTATTTAACGTGGGCCCATCACAGAGATTCTAGGTCCCCATATGGAGGAGAAAGTACAGCATTTTAAACATCTGATGTCTAAGGCTGTGCTTACTTGCTGCTCCTCCCACGCTCTCAGGCAAACACCAAACCAAACAGATGGGCTGTGCACCATGCCCAAAAGCTAGTGTGCTCTGAAGATATTAAAAAGAGATAATCTCAGAGGTGGGGCCTCTCTGTGCAACTGAGCTAGTCTCTGCTACCCTCATTCTCCAGCTGGTTTGGATTAGGAAGATTTGGGACAATCAAAGCTGTTAAATTCTCCTCTGAGAGAAGCATGATCTCCAGAGAAGATGCTGGAGACATCCTGGAATGCTTCCATTTGGGTTTTAAAGAACAAGAAGTGGCTACAATTAATTATATGTGGAAAAAAGAAAAGATTGGTATCCTTCGCTTGGAGGACTGCCACCTTTCTTTACATCAACACTTGAATTCCTCTAGAAAGTACACGATTTACTCGAAGTCCCACGGCTACCTCAAGTGAGAGTCTGTGTTTAATCTACTGTGAAATCAGGACAGAAGTGGGATTACTAAGGGTTGCTTAATTTCCTCAGACATGTCAGATCCGACTTTTGTCACTCAAAAATTTTTAAGCAGCAGCCATTACTGAGCATTCCTGTATGAGGAAGCTGCTGGTCTATAGCAGAGCTTTCCCATCAGTCCTTCAATCCCTTCCAGATGTCTCATTTCTAATACTCAACTAAAAATTAACAGTAAGAGTGGGAGGCCCATCTCCTGAAATGGTTCTCCAGTATCGTGACAACTTATGAACTTTTAACTGGAGAGCCATGCTGGAAGGAGACTAAAAATAAGAACCCAAGCCCCACAACAGAACTAAGGTGCAACATCTTCATTTTTGGTAGCAGCTGAGAAGTGATGCTGCAGAGACTTTTATTTTCATTAATGCTGGAATTGGAAAGTCCCCCCTACCCCCGCCCTTCTTCTTGCTGCACATGGAATGATGTGGTCATCCCACACGCTCATCAGTAAGAAACTTTATCGCCTCCCACACTCCATCCTAGAGCCTTTCTCCAAAGAGCTGAGTGTGGGAATTGGCTTCAAGTCAAGTCGACATTATTTTTGCAATCCTCCAGCTAGCTTACTTGGAAATGTCAAAGTGTTGGGACATGTGCTTTCCAAGCCGTGCTGAAGGGTCTACCCATATGGATGTAAAGATCTGTGCAAATGTACTTATATACTTTTTTACACACACATGCGCACGCACACACACACAAACACACAAACACACAAACACAGATGCTCAGTCACTGCAAAGGAGCAGACACCAGTGCTTGGAATGCTTCTCAGGCATTCTCCCTAAAAGTGTCCCCAAACTAAGCTTGTATTTACCATCACCTGCATAGTGCTCCAGAATATCAAGTGTAGGAGACAGAAAAATCAATTTCTAAAGATGTGCACATCCTAATCTGGAGAATCTCTGAATGTGTTATGTTGCCTGGCAAAAGAGGATGACAGTTGCATGTGGAACTGAGATTGCCAAACAACTGCACTTTAGAAAGATTATCCTGGATTATCTGGATAACCCCCATGTAATCCCAGTGGTCCTCAAAATCAGAGAGGAAGGGAGAAGAGGAAGTCAGAGTGACGTGATGTGAGGACTCATTCAGCCATTGCAGGCTTTAAGGAGGGAGGAAGGGGAATGAAGTAAGAAATATGGGCAGCCTCCAGAGATGGAAACACAAGGAAGCAGATATCCCCTCGTGCCTCCAAAAAAGAATATAGTCCTGTAGGCCATGAATTTAACCCCCTTAAATCTTTGTTAGACTTCTGTTCTCCAGAATGATTAGATAATACATGATGTTGTTTTAAAGCACTAAGTTTGTGTCAACATTTTACTGGCGATAGACAACAAATACACCAAGAAATTAGAAAAGACAAAGCCTTGTAGTGCTTCCTCATCATATCCTTCCAACCTAGATCTAAAGATGTACTAGGATGTTCTGAAAGAACTGGAGCTGGAGGAAACTGACTGGTCTCTTTTCCATTCCAGTCTCCCTCTACATTTGCATTCTAGCAGCATGCTACCCGGGAAGGATGAAATGTATCTACAGTTCTTAGTTTGGTCCCTGGAATATAATAGGACTAGAAAATGATTTACAGTCATCAAAGATCCACAGATCTTCTGCTGAATGCGGGTACACCTGAGAAATGTCAGGCATGGACCCCAAAGTTTGTCTGCTATTTTCAATCTTCTAAGCAGTGTGACCTTCTAGCAGATCTCAACCTATGCCAAGTTGTGACCCTAGCATTTGATTGTTTGGTGACTTAGAATGCATGTGGATTAGTTTTAAGCTTTTGACAACTTCAAAAACCATATTATGGTCCATCTCTCCACTACTCCACTGAGTCAGGGAAACCAGTGGGAAATGTCTAGAAAAATGGTTTTCAGTAAAAATAAGGATAGGTAATGTTTATAGACAGCTCGCTGTGTATCAAACACTGTGCTTTGCTTAATTTATGTGATCGAAGCTGCATAAGAATGCTATGAAATAGATTCCATTTTGAATCCATTTTTATAGAGGCATGAACTAATTGGTCCAAGATCATTTGCCTAGTTAGTAGCCTCTCTAGACTTCAAAGTCAGTCTGCCTCACACTAGAACTCTCACTTCTGCTCATTTTGCAACTCTTCCCCCACTGCTCACTCACCCTTCCAGGAGGAACAGGGTGGGAGGCTTAGAATTGTTGCCCTCCCAAGTGACCACAGAGAACTGCAGCCCTCTGATGAAGGCCTTTGTCAGCTGCACATGGACACTCTCTCTCAGCTCCTCCCAGTTTTGCCTACCTCTGTGTTTTTCTTGTCAAATGGACCAACCTCAATGCACTAAGGGTGTATGGCTTCCTGGCCCACTGGACCCATCTGGAGGCTGATTCTCCCTGCATTTTCTAAGGTTTTTTTTTAAATTTTTTTATTTTTCCCATGTGTTTGATTGTGTTTCATTTCTGGATAGAAACAGAGACTATCTGGTTTCAGTAGCTTTTCTCTTTTCTCTTTTCCTGACTTTCCTTCTGCCATTTGGGCAGCATACAGACTTTATATACCTGCTTAATGTCACATCTTCATCAATTATGGCCATAGACCCTCACTGCCTTTTTTAAGGTATATAGAATTTATGCATCTGCAAGGAGTGTAGACCTCCAAGCTAAATCGATTTGTAATCTCTGTCCAAGATGTTCACTGAAATCTCTTCTGCCCCAGGTCTTTCCATAGTCCAGATCCAACCATGTTTAAGTGTGTAAACTAACTGAGGAGTACTAAACCATGCTTCTAGACTAGCCAGTCGTCCACCACTTTGCCTCCTCCGGTCTAGTACCTTTCTCTCCAACCTTCCCTGGATGTTTTTGAACCCAGTTTGACAGGAGATCTCAGCTCTTATTTTACTCCTGAACCTGGATTGCTAACTATTCCAAGCTCACTTTTGTGGCTCCATTACAGCACTATTCTTTAGGATGAACTGTTACAGAGTCCCATCTCCTTTCCAGGAGTTGTATGTGACTGTGCTGCCCTAGACCTCCCTCATATCTGCCATTTATTGATGAAGCACATCCAATTCCATTTAATAAGTTCCAACTGCTACCTGAAGCAGAAAGATGAGTCAGAGATTTTGGCCCCCATCTGTGTTTACTTTGTGAAAAGCTGGTGTGATTCTAGTCATGCCTGAGAAACCCTGGCTTCCAGGTCTTTCTTTAATCCTTGAATGGGATTGTGCCTGAGTCTTCCATCTGTAGAATGGGAAATGACCAAAGACACTGTCTATGATACATAGGCACTGTATACCATGCAATGCATTTGTTCTCAGGGTGCCAAGTGCAAAGTAAGTGTAACACTATCTCTTGAGAGCTTCTCTCTGACAGTGTAGTTGACGAAGTGCCTCCTGCAGGGTACACTAGGATCCTGACTGGGTACTTCTCTGTGGCCATGACAAGTCTCTTCATTGGATTCCTACATACACCATCACAGAGTCAGTGCCTCATGTGTTCACTGCCATCTGTCACAGCAGATGCGGAAACTGTAACACTTCTAGCTTAGGAGGGCATCCAACACCCTTGTGGGGTCTTTAAAATTCACAGCTAACAGTCGGAGCCTGTGCTTTCACAAAACCCCTCTTAAAGTCAAGATTTAGCAGTTGGTTGCCATAGTAACTTTGCTCAAGTCTGAACTCCTTTCCGTGTAGATGGTCAAACTGGTTTTGAGGAAGAATACGGAAGAGGGAAGTTTGGTGGTTTCTGGAAATGAGGATCGGTTGAGAGGCAAATTTTGGATATCCTGAAACTCTAGTTTGTTGTGTTTGGAAATTTCTGTTTCTTTGATGTGGGACTGCATATGCCATTATATGGAACAAAGCTTTATCTGTTATCAGCAGTGTGTCCCCACATGGTAATGAGTGATGGAAGTCTCATAAGGAGATAATGACTACAGAGGCAATTTGAAGAGGTAAATGCACTATACAAGTGGTAGGTACTGCCGTTATTAGGAAAATAAGACTCTGCTTGAATTCCGGAGTTGTTACTCCATTTATCTTTACATATTTTGCAGTAATTAGATATCAATTATGGAAGAGGATTCTCTTTTTTGTTTCCAGTCCTTTTATCAATCCATAGTTCTAGGTAAGGTGTCCAGGAAAGACTATTCTAAGAAACAGAGTGACGGGTTTGACAGCATCCTGAGCTTACTTCTTGTTTTGTAACATCATATTCATGCCTAATTGTCCACAGGACAATCAAGAGAATATTTTTTTTTTCCTAATGGAGAAGTATGTTTGAATCCCTGATCCATTAATCGATTTAGATATCTGCATCTGGGGAGGGGGTTTGATGATATTTTCTATAAAGTTAGGGCAAATGCTTTAACTTATTCATTTAATTTTCCATTCCATAGTATTTATGAAAAGGCTATTCATTTGGAGGAAACTAACCTTGACCCCGTTCTGTGTAAATTATAGTTTGCGTTCCATGTTTTCTTTGGATTTGATGAGGTATGAAACCACGCTCCCAGCATTTTCCTTCTTCTACCATCTCCTGCGCTTCCTTTTTTCTCACCTTCTACTGGACAACCTTCATTGACAGGCCTTATCATCACTCGTCTAATTTCAAGCTGTATTTTCCTATGTTTGACTCATATTCCCTGATGGTTTCTAGATACAACTGAGCCTCCCTGAAGTCAGTAAATTTGGGCGGATTGTGGATCAGTAGATTCTACATCAGGCTGTTATGGAAGCAAGAATTTGCCATGTAGAACACGAAGTGCTGATCTCCAATACTTTCTGTGGAGCTTTCATAAATTAAGAAGTTATTTATTTTACTTTGAGCTAGGCAGACACAGGGGAGGAAAGTGACTGAGATGTGGTAATGAAGCCCTGATGGAGAGCAGTTTATAGGTCAGTCTTGAAATGAATACTTGAGCTAATATCCCAACAAAAGCACCTATCTCAGACTATCCAGTCCCTTCTCAGCTCTAAGGCCATTTTACTTCACTTTTACTGGGTTTTATCTTCAGAAAGAGAAAATAGCATTGAAAGCTATTATTCAATTTATGTCCTTTTGAAGTGTCTCTTCCTTGGTAGCTAAAGTGACTATATGCCTACCGTCTTTTTTTATTTTTCTCGTTTGTTAATTTATATATTTTTTAATTTTTATTTTTATTGATATATGTTTGTAGTACATAATGATCAGATTTATTGTGGGGAGTTGGTACATGTGCGTAACACATTGTAATTCTTTTGATATCACTTTCCCTTCATTCCCCACTGACACAAGATGCTAGGACTGTTTCCTACTTAGGGCATGGCACCTTTGTTATTTACTAATTTCAGGAAGTCACTTCTGGTTTTTTTTTTTCCAAGGCTTATACATTAAGCAACCAGCTATTAAGAGAATAAAAACTAGTTCTTCAGGATAACTGGTTTCAGTAGTTTAGGGAAACATATTATTACATAAGAAATTATTAAAACAAGGAAGCAGCATCAATTTTTCTCAAGACGAGTACTAAACTGAGCAAGAACATTAATCTTTTACTTGTAAATCAGATGAATGCTATGGAATCCTGCTTTGGAAAGCTGTATGCACACAGTTTTGTGTGCAGTTCCAGAAGTTTCATGGACCTCTTGGTATGACAGTCGAGGAACTAATGATAATGAACAGTAATGTCCTAAACAAATACAGATCCTTTTGTTTGTCACTTCCAAAGTAATTGGTCCACTTTTACTTGTAAGCTAAACCCAGATTTCCTATAAAAGCATGATAGGTATATATGGCCTCCTCTAAATGTGGAGGTGCTCTGAGAGCTTGTAGCATGGCCTGATGGGAGAAAAGGTCTGGAGTGAAACAGACATAGGTTCAGATATTAACTCCGCCACTGACAAGCTGTCAACAGTTCCTCCCATTTTCCCAAGTCTTAATGTTCCTCCATCTGCCTAATAGAGCTGATGATACCTACTTTTTAAGATTCTTAGAACTATTTGATGGAACAACACACCTATGCAATCTTTAAACATTTATCAACCACCTACTCAGTGCCTTGAGGTATAATGGGCACTGAGAAAAGAAAGATGAAAAAGTCCCTTCTCTCAAAGTATTGCTGCTTATAGTGCATGCAGAACAGGTGCTTTTGTAGGCATTAGATTTTTCCATTAGAGAAAATTGTCATGTTCTGAAAATTCAGAGGTGGGCAGGTGTCTTCATTCACAAAAGGCATATATAACATAATGGGATGTATTGTCTCATTCATGCTACTATTGGAATCTGACCGTTTCATGTTCATTTTCTCAAACACAGACATGTTAATTCACTTATGTCTCTCTTTCTTCCTTCTTACCCTGCTTCGAAGGGGAATGCCTCTGCTATGAAGGCTACATGAAGGATCCCGTCCATAAGCACCTTTGCATTCGGAATGAATGGGGGACAAACCAGGGGTAAGTGAGGGGATGGCAAATTTGCTGCTTCCCATGTCACTGCTCCTTTCCACAGACGTGGCGTGGATCAGCGCTCCAGAGAGGAACAGAGTTAATGGGTGGTTATATTCTGAATAGTGAATGAGTAAACTTGTCACCGTGAATTTCCACATTTATACCATCCCAATGACGTGCATGCATATCATCCTTCTCTCCACTTATGAATCAAGAGGTGATGCCTCTGACTCGCGGCCCTGCTGCCTCCAGCTGAGATCTGAAAATCAAGCTGTCCCTGTCCCTTTTCACACTGCCACCAGCCAGGCAGATTCCACTGGCAGAACTTAGCTGATGATTTTATTGGAGACACATGAAGTCACACAGACTCCAGTGTAGCCCTCCCAGGGCGTGACAAGCTTTGTGAGACTCACATGAGCAGATGCCTGTTCTCACTAGCACTGTCAGCAAGGGTGAAGGGCAAAGACTCAAGAAGCACTCTGCCTGGACTGAGAGTATTTTTCCTTGATCCCCAATTACCATCACTGTGATCTCTTTGCTTTCCCCCAAAGCGTGCAGGACTGGAACAATATACTTACCTCTCCTATTCCTTTTTTATCTTCATGTTTTACATTTTTTAATGTTTTCCTGTGATAAAGCAGACATAAAATTTGCCATTTTTAAGTTTACAATCCAGGGACATTAATTATATCCATGTTGCTGAACAGGCATCATCGCTATCAAGTTTTAGGTGGTTTTTTAAAGGCAACTTTGTGCCTTGTTTTGGATGCCCAGAATTTGCTATCTGCATTAGATGGGGGGTGGAGGACAGTAGGAGAAGAAATGGATCAATAAATGCTAACTAGTAATAAAAATCTATGGAACAGGGAAAACTAGGAGGAAATCAAGGCAAAAGACATTTTGAAGTGATTGCTTGGACTGCGGATTAGATATGTGTTTGCAGTCTGAGAAGGGGGAGAAAAAATAAACAAGCATCACTTCAGACACTGCCATAGAGGACTCCCATTGCTGAGGTCGATGATTAGCCCGTTCTATATGATTCAATGAGGCCAAACCTAGAATATGGAATGTAGTTCTGGACTCTCCAAGCAATAAATATGGTGACAAATGGGCAAGAGTTTGGAGAGGTGCAATAAAAATGATTGAAAAGCCCCAGGGAGTGATTTATGATAAGGGGATAGAAGAACTCAACTCTGAGGACTTAGCCAGCCGATGACTAGTCATAGCATGATAGATGCCCAGAGACGTTAGAAGAGGGTAAATGTTCTGAAACAGGTTGAAGTTGAGGGATAAGGACAAGAGAGAATGAAGTAAGGGAAAGGAAATCTGAGTCACAGGTCAGAAAGCTTGCGGAAGTCAAAATGCCATGAAATTTTTCTATTAGTGAAAATGAAGGATTGTTCAGTTTCAATTGAATTTGCGATCATACAATAGAGGCAGTCCATGAAATTTAGAGGAAAGGTACATAGAAAGGTATTATTATTTAAAGATCGGTGAGAAGGGCAGAGCACTCGGTTAATACATGTCAAGTGGGATATCAGCAAAGAATTCTGTTCACTGTTTGAATTCTGCATATTTGCCTGTCTCAACCCTGGAAATATTTGCATTTTTGGAGCCAGCACTTTTTTAGTTTATATGATGGCTGAGAGCATGAGTTGTCCATGATTACTTATTGAGTGACATACTCCAAAGAGTGATAGATAGCCACCTCTCTGGCTTTATCCCTTAGCCTGAAAACAACTGCAGAATATCATTTCACTTTTGCCCTGAATGATCCCGCCTGGCTTTTTTGCAGTGATTGGATTTGGAGGTTAATCACTCAAGTTTCCATATTCCTAGCCTTGTAGACAGATCGTGTGAGGATGGGCCTGAATTCACTTCATAATTGCGCAGGCCTTCCTCATTCCCTCTGGCTGTGCATGGAGACAGTCCTGGGATGTAGACAAGGGTCTCCAGGGAAATGGTGCCCCCCCCACTGGTGTCACTTAGAACAAGATAGGCTAAAGCACTGAGCTGCAGACTGACGAGAACATTAGCCCTAGGAAATAGACAAGGAGACCTAATCTGTTATTTCCATCTCTAATTTCCATTATTCTATGATCATCACTGTCTATGAGGTCTCATTTTGGACACTAATAAAATAATGGAGCAACTGTTAACAGGAAAAACAAAACTTGAAAAACAAAGCATGACTATCTTGAGGATAATAGGACCAAGACTGAGTGTATATATTTACATAACAGTGCCAGACAAATGATCACATTTTTCCTCCTAAAATGACAAGATAAGTGAGAGTAGAAGATGCCATGCATCTTGATTTAACGCAAGGATCTGATGCCGTATTTCTTCAAATGATTCTAACAAATTAATCGAAATTGACTTGAATGTGAAAACTGTCACTACAGTTGAAATCTGACTGACAGATTGCACAATAGTGATACATATTGGGATATTATGGAGAAATCAATGATAAGCCTCATTTTCCTGAAAATTTTATTTAGTATGCCAGAAAGAGAAGGTAAACAGCCAACGTGGGTATTGATGTTTGGTTTTTCTCCACTTAGCATTGTGGTATTGCACACCTTAAGATAGTTTAACATTCTTTCGAAGTAGAATAACCACACCCTAGGCTAGTGATAATTAAAATAAATTCTTTTATGAAGAATTGAGGCTGATGTACCAGGAGAAAAGTGGCAATAAGTATTCTTGACTTTCATCAAGGGCACTAATACACACAAAAAAGATAGAGATGCTTCTGTGAGGCAGAGGAGTCACACCTTTAACTTTCTTTAGTTTCTGCTTAGGTCTCTAGTTTACTGGTCTCAAATGTGTGTGTGTGTGTGTGTGCGCGCACGTGTGTGTATGGAGAGTCTGGTATGTATCTGTATAGCGCATACATATTATGTATGTATCGTAGCATTTGTATGATTGTGTTGTGTGTCACTGTGTGTTTATGTAAGCCGGTTTGTTTATAAGAATCCTTTAACCATTAAATTCCATCATTTATTCTCCCACTCCCTCATAGTTTCAACAAATATTCATCCCATTACTATTCTGGTCCAGAGTATGCTAGGTTGCTGTAGCTAAGAAGAAGCAGTCTCTGCTCTGGAAGAAACAGAGATTTAAACAGGCAGATGAAAATACAAAAATATAATTACAATGAATGCTAAGACCTATTAAAAGAAAGGTGCAAACAAAAGTCTATGAGATTACAGTTTAAGGAGTAATTTGTGTGAAGTCAAAGAATCTGAAATAAGGCCTCACGAAGAAGTTGGATTTCGAACTGTTCTATTTGACATATGACAAAAGAAATTCTAAGCAAAAGGAACAACATGTACAAAGACACAGAGATATAAGAAGTATAGTTTTTCCAAGAATTACAAATAAGCAGCTCAGTGTAGCTTAAGAGTGCATTTACAAAGACCAAAAAAAGGCTAAGGTAGATAAAGGAAAGACCTTAAAGAGGTCTGGTTTACTAAAATTTTGGACATAAAACTTTCCTGTATTAGAGCCTAGAACTGTTAGCAGATGGGGGAAATTCCAAGATAACTATATGTTTAAATGTGATATTTCCTCATTACACATTGTATTTTGAGATTCTTCATAATAAATAATCTCTTAAAAACACAAAATTAAACACAAAACCTATTGGAACTGACAAGATTTTTATTTATCTGGATTCTCCAAGTAAAACATATTCCTCCAACTATCCTGTATATAGAAGAAGTTTTCAAAAGCAAACAGCAAACAGTGAGCGATTGGGTGACCATATCTACACGGTATGTAAATTGAGGGGACCACAGTCATTTTCTGATGACTCCTGTTTTGTCAAATTGCCCGGGGAGAAGAGAGGCAGGTGGAGATAATCATGTGGATCTGAGTGGTGAAGCCAATTGCTCCACTTATCCAGGTCACAGGTCCAGGTGGAAGACTGCAAAGTCAGTGAACTTGTTGTACAAGAAAGTGCTATTTGTCAAAAGTAAAAATAGCTTCAAAAAATTTAAATAAAGTCATGGATGACAGATTGTTAATAGGTCATTAATGGAACATGGAATGTGTGAGTTTACATCCTTGGTCTTTGATGCTGGCAACCAAATCAATCATTCTCTGCCACAATATCCCGTGGGGCACACGCACCAGACAGAGGACCCCGTGTGGAAGGGTCTTAACCCAGCGCAGTCCCTTACCACATCTTCTGTCTTCTCTGCACGGACTCCCTGAGTAACTCCGTGGCCTCCCATCCCTGTGGCTGCACAGACACAGCCAGGGACAATTAGAGTCTATATTTGGTATTTGTTTGCTAAGACACAGAAGATAAATTGAAATTTTCACAGATGAGAAATGAAAACAATAAATGAGGGTGGAGGAAGTAAAAGAGATTGATTTACATGAACTATTACAGGAGGAAAATAACAAATTTATTTAGGTACTTTGTAGTTATTAAGAAAAGCTATAATAATGTTTTTTTGGTTAAATTAAAAGTGTACCCAAGGGCCTCTAGATACATTTTTCAGAGTACCACAATTAGATTAAATTCATGCAACTGAAGATTCTCAGTAAATAACAGTCTGATTTCTTATTGTGACATCTCAGCTACAGAGGGCAACACCAAGGAGAGTCTCCACTAGAGAAATATAAACTCTCTCTAGGTTTCAATGCTGAAGGATGGAGATGGTGATAACTCATGAGATGGAAAAAGACCTGCTGTGGATAATGAACAGGTGCTTCTCCAAGGACTTAAAAGCTGTTGTCAGGAACGACCCTGCTCTTCAGAACACCTCCTCCTTCCCTTGCCTGCTTGGGAAGCAACACATTTACCGTAACATCCCGGGACAGGCACGCATGCCCGCGCACCTGCGTGAGCAGACGTACCCTCACCGTACCCTGCACAGCCCACCTCACCTTAATATGTCCTCTCTACTAACCCCTAGTGCTTACCGTTCCTCTTCCACTACTACAACTCCTGCCTTCTTACCCACCCAGACGGACTGTTTATGGATTCTACATCTGTATGAGGGGCAAATGTCCCAAATACAGAATTCTGTTTTCTCTAAAGGTAATAGTCAAGACTCTGTTCACTATGGTTGTCCAGAACCCGCTTTTTAAAGCATGCCCTGGATAAGAAGTCATGTTATTTGGCCCTGCCTGACTCACACCATCCATACCATTTCCCTGGAGACCGCTCACAGAGCAATGGCAGGGTCCCGAGGAGAGGATCCCTTCATCTTGGAGATGTAGGAGTTTAAAAATCCCACTCTCAGCACCCCTTCTTCTGGCCACCTAAAACTGAGCCAGCCTTCTCTCAGCTGCTTGAGATTGAAAGCCGTATCTCACATGCCGCCCCATTTTAGGATAATAAGTGACAAGCTGAGGTGTAGTTCTGCTCCTGGGTGAGCCTGGCCTTTTTTGACTAGCCCCCGAATCTCTTCAGAAGTGATTCACGTGGACTCAGACAGTCCTGTGTGACATATGACATTTCTGACTTTTTGGGTCTATTTCTAGCTCATCGTGTGGCTTTTGCCTCCCCACCCTTGAGCTTGTTTCTGTGTCCTCGCTGCCCCTTCACCTTCCTCAAACCTCTCAGACAAGATGCGCCCGCCAGGATGTGGCTGCTCCTTTATCTCTGGACGCCCTCCTCCCTGCCCTCCAGCCTGGACCTCATTGTCTGTGCCCAGCTCCTGGCACTGCCTTGCGTCTGAAAATGGGATTATCTTCCCATTAGCACTCTCCTCACTCGCTCTGTCTCTCTGTCTCATTATTGTCACTTATTCCTAACAAGGGCTTCTAGGGTATTTATTTGGCCAATTGGCCATTCATTTCTCATTTTTTTCCCTCTTTCCTCCTGTTTTGTCTTGTTTTGTTTTCCATCTCCATCTCCTCTCTTTCTTCCAGAAGTCAATGAAAATGTTGCTGTCTTCTCTTCCACTCATCTTAGTGGTGAAACAACGAAAAGAGGCTCTTGGAATTAAGCCTAAAACTTGCAGTTCTTCCTCACCGCAGAGGCCCCACTGTAATCTGATTCCAGGGGACATGTCACCCCTGGGAAAGAAAAGAGATTCCCCCTTGGGCGATCAGGCAGGAGCTGGTATGTAACTGCAGCCCTCCGCCCACCAGCATTTCCTCTGAGGAGCTTACTGGTTGGGCTTCACCTCCCACTTCCAGTTGGTTGAGAAACCCTGCCTCTTCTTCTCAGGGATTTTCTCAAGTGAAAACATGTTTTATTTGACCCATTTTCACAAGAACTGTGTGGCCAGTCAGCTGGATACAGGCAGGCACTTTATCCTTTGCAGACAGACAAATCTAGCCTGTGCTTGCCAAGACCGGCAAGCTCTGAGACAAAGGCCATGTTTGACCAGATGGGCACTTTTTTCTAATTTATGCAAAAGCTCTTGATGAGCTGGTAGTGACCCTGTGGTCATTTTGGGTGATGCCTTTTGCTCACTTCTGCAGGTAACCATGATCTCATTGGGCATTCAGGGTGATCCACTAGGAGCAGCTAGTTACTCAAATAACATTTGGGAAGCTTGTTTAAAATACTAATTTCTACTCCCAGATATTTAATTTCATAGGACTGGGAGAAGACCCAGACTCTGTATATTTGAGATTATGTATTAAATGATTCTAAACATAGTCTTAGGAATACCTTTTAAGCAAGACCTGAAACCTCCAGACCTCTGGGTGGGGAGGAGTATCCTCTTATTGGTACATCACTCCCCTTCCAAGGAAAATAGTAGACTAGTGACTGAGCCTATCCTAAAAGATCCTTGCATTTTACTGGTTGGGCAATGGAAGGGCAGAAACTTGCAGTAACATGCCCGAGGGACATCATTGGTGGTCAAGCTTGACAGCACGCAAAGGTGTTCAAGATAAATAAATTGAGTAAATAAAGATTTACAAAAAGACTATGGGCGTGGTGGCGCACGCCTTTAATCCCAGCACTCAAGAGGCTGAGGTAGGAGGAGCGTTGTGAGTTTGAGGCCCGCTTGGGCTACAATGTGAGTGCAAGGGTGGCCTGAGCTACATAGTGCGACCCTGCCTCGAAAAACAAGGGCCGGGAGTTTGGTTCAGTGGCTTAAGTGCCTGTCTGGCAGGCATGAGGCTGTGAGTTCAATCCCCAGTGCAGCAAAAAAAAAAAAAAAAAAAAGAAGAAGAAGAAGAAGACTATGAAGAGTATGCATACTATTCTGAGAGTCAGTGATCAGCTGTGGATGGGAGGGAGATACTCTGTGGCCCACCTGCTTCCTTGCTTCAAACAGACTCATCTTCATCACGTGTGCCCCCTGCCCCTCATTTCAGTGACACGCCCCACCTACAGTGCTGCCCACCTACCACAGGAGCAGTGACACTCTACCGCACTGCTGTCTCTGACGTGTCCAGTCACAGCACCAAGAGACTTATTTTAAACAGTGCCGGAGGCGGGAACACTCATATTTCCTCCAACATGACCACTAGGGTGAAAAAAAAAATCAACCTCAATTTACCCTCCCATCTGCTCAAGAATGGAAGATAAATTGTTTCAATTTTATAGAAATGAATGTTTTATGTCTTGCCTATGCTTTCTAGAGAGTGTCCTGAATTTCTATATTCCACTGAATGCATGAATGTTTCCCATGAGGAAAGCTCCCTGGACCTTCTCTTTGCTTGAGTTTCATTCTCAGAATACTAGGGCGGAGACTGTTACTTTTCTCGGCTTTGAAAATTTTGGCTATTTATCTTTTTTTAAAAAATCAATAGAAGAAGAAATCCACTCATTATCCCATGCTCAGAGAAAACTTCCATTACCATTTTGGTGTGTTTCTTTCCAATTTCTTTTTCTATGCATCAGAAGCCTTGCCTCCTACCATCCTTTCAGTGCTGTGCATTGTTCGTTGTCTCTTGTAATTTGACACTAAGCATGTGTTACTTTTGTAATCACAAAATGGGAGCTATAAAGCGGAAGGCTATAAGAGTATCTTTATGGTACATTATTTTTTTTTTTCCCATGGGGAAAACCTTTTCCATGGGGAAGTTACTCCTAATATCTAACTTAAAACCCTCAATTTTAAGATGCTCCTAGTGGAAATAAAGAAGTTGTTTAAAATCTAGCATTTAGACCAAACTCCCTTACTACATGCCTCTGTAAGTTGGTGTATAGAATAAAAGACTGGTTGAACACCAACCTGTGACCTACACATTTAACACAATAGTTAATGCAGTACAACCTCAATGTCACTGAGGACTGAGTAAACCTTTAGATAATGCTAATTAATTAAAATCACTTATTAAGCATATAATGTTGGATAATGAGCTACATGATGATTTTTTAAAAAAAATATTACTAGTAATGATATAAAAAATCTTAAAACAAATGCTTTTAAGAAGAAGAGTATTGAATATAGCATTACCACCTACAATTCCTATGCAAACAATTTCAGTAAAAGCAATTTAAGTTATATTTTTTCTAGACAACTACTTTGGATTCTTGTTCAGACTCTCATACTGTAATTATTTTCCCTAACTTTAAACTTCACACAGTTTCAAAAATTAGAAAACAAACACGTTGTCATGGCACATCTTGTTTTATCTTTGTCTTTCCCTCGTACAAAAGGAACACATAGATTGTTAGAAAATCCAGACAAGAAATAAAGAAAAAAAAATCCAAGCCACCAGAAATTTCAGTCCCTGGAATGAACTCATAGTGACTTATGTTTCATTTGTTTAGGTGGAATGTTGTTGTAACAAAAATATATTCATATTATTTTATTTCTTGCTTTGATCATATATATATACACACAGATATTTATTTGTATACATATACAGCTATTTGCATGCACTGTACATATGTGCACATATGTGCATGCATGTGCGTATAGTGATACAGTGTATATCTTTAAGGCTGAGTGGCATGTAGGCCAGTGTCAGAGTGCTGGACAGCACTCTCTGATGATGCATCTGGGCTCTTTTCATTAAATCATAATGGAATTCAACACTGGAGTCACTTTTTCCTTTCTATGTGGTCTCTTCCCACCTGGATTATTGACCTTTCCACAGGGCTCTCCACACTGAGATGAACATTGTTGCCTGGAGGAGATAAAGCCAACAGCAGTCTTGCCGTTCAGGGTTGGCCTTTGGATTTAAGACCCCTGGATGTCAGGTTTCTCTGGACTGCTGTTGTTCAGAACTGTGAAAAGAGGCCTCAGAACAGCTACACAAAGCCCTGAGAGCACATTAGCCCAATTAGCACTGGAAGTGGAGGGCGCCCATGGGGCTGCCCACACTCACCCTGGTGTGCAGCAGGGAGGGTCTTTCTTACAATCGAATGAGAGGGTGACTTTAAATGGAGTGAGTGTTCACCAATGTGGGATGGTCACACATGGAAACTGGAAAAAGCCCTCCTGGAATTGAATGAACTGTTACAGAGCTCCCTGCGCGTGGTATTAGGGCACTCTGCCTCGCAAGTACAGCAGGGCCACTAGTGAGCGTGAGACCGGTAGCAAAACTGACGTTCAGCTGCTCCTCGCCATGCACAACCACTTTTCTAAGTGCTTTTCCTAAAGCAATAAATTTAATTCTCATTTCAACTCTATAAAGTGGGAACTACTACTGTCCTCATTTTAGAAGTGGATCTATGAATACTGCAGCAACATTTAGAGTCCCAGACACAAGAAAAGAACCATAGTCCCCAAGAAAGATATTTTTCTGCCAGTCCCCTCAAGGACTATTGTTCTTGAGAGTCTCAAGATGAAACCAAGGGGCAAAGGGCTGAGGCTCAATTTTAAGGGTCCAAGGCAGAGGTTGCATTCATTGAAATCTAGTTTAAAACAAAAGTATGTAATCTGAGTTGAGAATCTCAGAATGATGTAGAGACCTAGGAAGAATGACAAGTCATGAGAGGGACCTTGCTAGAGGCCCACACATAATGAATGCCATCGGTTGCTGCCCAGTTCAGGCAAAAAATAGTCTCATCAGCTGAGCACTGACTGAGAGGCCCCAGGTTTGTAACTGTCTATGGGGACAAGCATCTGTTCCTAGGTGGCTCTATGCCACAGCTAGCATGAAATCGTGGCCAAGCATTCAAGTCTGGATGGCTTATTGTGGCCGAGGGCCTGGCACACCTTTACTGTGAACTCATACAGGGACCCCATTTGCCTGTTTACAGCATAGATGTAGGAGGATGAAGCACCAAATCTTTGCTATTAGCAAAGAATTCAGAGTCCTAGCCCAGTGGGTCAGCAGTGACATCTTCACATTTGAAGCACTGGTCACTCATTTCATTCAGAAAACAAGCTGGGGCATGCCCAAAGGTGTTTTGTTTTGTTTTGTTTTGTTTTGTTTTGTTTTGTTTTCAAGTAGTGTCTTGGACATTGTTGACAGACTTCACTTCGCTTTGGTCCAACTGTTTTATTCTAGCTGGGAGACAGAGTGGCCCTCACTTGCATAGGGTTGGCTGTTCAATTGCTCACATTTTGTGTGTGTGCATATGTGAGACTGGGGTCAAATCCAGGGCCTTGTGCATGCCAGGCAGGCATTCAGTCACTGAGCCATGCCCCCCTCCCTGACCTCACCTGCTCCCATCTATCTCTACCTGAGACAGCAGAGCATATTGGGAAGAGCACAGAATTGGAGTGAGATAGACTTGGGCTCAGATTTCATTTCTTCTCAAAAGCCCTGCGCTTTTCACCAACTGTAAACTTTAAGCCTCATTTTAATAGGTAAGTAATATTACTCACTTCCTAGAGTTGTTATAAGGATTATTAAAAACCTAAACAAGCTATGTAGCACTCCAAAATATTATATAAACTATGTACGTACGCAACATGTGGTGGCAGTAAATATCCTCCCTGATGACGTTTTGCATTGGTTATGGCCTCATTTATGTTCTCTGTGGTGATAACATCAATTTCACACTTGAATTTAGAATAAGCCACCACAAGAATATGATTTTCATAAGGTACAAAAATCTGTCCTTTTATCATTGAATATGGATAATATTATCTGTACTGCTTAGAACATAGTAGGTACTCAACAAATGTCAAATAAAGAAAAAAATGTTTCTACCCTTCAGTGGCTCTTTGTGAGCAATGCCCAGTGACTGACTATCTTCCAAATACTCCTAAGTTTGGGGTGCTTTGGGCAGGACTTACATAGGCCACTTTTACTGAACCAAAATACAGATATTATATAAAGCCCTATTAAATTTTAGCTTCGCTCACCAAACTAGTGAGTCAGCTCCCTAATTTTAGGATGTAAGAGTAGGCTTATCAGCTGGATCACTGACAATTCTAGAATGCAGCGTTGGAAGCCCACCTCAAGGTCATATTATCCAACCTGCCACTCGATGTAGAAATCCCTCCCACAGTCTTTTCAGCAGATGGCCTCCTAGCCACTGTTTGAACACTTGGTGATGTGGGCTACATTATTTGCAGCTGCAGCTTTTCTAATGTTGAGATGGAGAGTCTTTGATAGATCTTAAACCTGAACCAAAACATGTTTTCCTGTCATTTCCACCTATTTGATGAACTCTATCAGTTGGAAAAATAAAGAATGTGTTGGTTTTCTCCCTCTATGCACAGTACTGCTAGTTAACATGGCAACTTTATGTGCATTCCAAAATATGTTGACCTTCTGTACAGTGGGGATGAATACCTGTGAACAAATCCCACCTGACCAGCCACATGTTAATGTTTTAGGTAATTGTGTCTAGGATATTTTTTTACTGAGCCTTTGCTTCTTGATGTCCTAATTCCTTCAAGTTTTCTTTAGCTTAAAAGTTTCCTGAATCTCTTCAAGATCTTATTGGCTGTCACCTGCATATCTCTAATTTGTTATTATGCTCTTTAGACTATGTTATCTCGCACTGAGTAAATAGCTCAATAGAATTAGTCATGTCTGTTTCATGCCCCATATTTTCTATTAATGAATTCTAAGTTACACTTAGGTTAAGCCCTTCAAGAGAAAAATGGTGTCTTCTCATCTGAGTTTGTGTTCAACTAAAACTAATTTTTTAGAGGCTGCTGTCAAGTATATTCAAGATGACAGCAATTGTCTTAACCTAAATGTAGGATTTGGGCCGGGGATATAACTCAGTGGCATAGCACCTGCCTGGCAAGCGTGAGGCTCTGAGTTTGATTCCTGATATCTCCCCTAAAAAAAGTGGACCTTTTTACAAACTCCTAAGAAATTTTAGCTTGTAGCTTATTGAAACCCTTTGGCTCTTGACTCTGTTATGCTATATATTAGTGAACCCTTCTGTTTTCTGTTACTTGCAAATTTACAGCTGTTCTCTCTCATCCATGGTTTCATTTTCCAAAGTTCGATTGCCTACGGTCAATCATGCTTGAAAATATTAAATGACAAATTCTAGAAATAATCCCTAAATTTTAAATTTCTACTATTCTAGTAGTATGATAAAATCTCACACATTCACTCTCTGTTTCCTCCAGCTTGGGAATCACTGTTTGTCTACAGTATTCATGCTACATACTCCCGCTATTTACTTAGTCACTTAGTAGTCATCGTAGTTATCATACCCACTGGCACTTTACCACAGTGTTTGTGTTCAAATAACCTTTATTTCACTTGTTTGCCCCACAGTGCAAGAACAGTAATGCTGGCTATTTGGAGAAGTCAAAGAGAAATTATAAAGTGCATTCTCTGAGTGAAAAGGTGAAAGCTGTCTACTTTATCATGGGTGTGAATGTATAGAATAAACCTTTTCTACCTTTAGGGTTCAATATTATCCATATTTTAGGCAGCCACAGAGGGTCTTAGAACATATCCCCCATGGAGAAGAGGGGAATTCATATTCAGATGGACTTCTCCAAGTCTTCAATAAAATTGTTAAAGACAGCAAGTTCAGGCCTTGCCCCTGGTAGATACCTTCTGCAGGTCAGCTTTGATCTTTTCTATAAAATTGCTTTAAAATTATTCTCTACAATTACTCAACCACATAGAAATTCATCAAATGTACAATCGTTCAACATATTTCCATCTAGTCCACATAAAAGACTTTGCCCCATGACTGACCCAGAATAAGTACTCAATATTGTTTCAATTCAGTGAGTTGGATCCTTCTGAAAATCAAGGAAGATGGTTTTTGTGTCACCCTGTGAAGTGCCCATCAAGAGATGGCAATAGAAATAATGATAAACTTTGTCGGGACTCAGCCATATTAGTAAATAATTCTAGCTCTTGGACATCTTTGCAGTCTTTAAAACTTTTTAGCATGATCCCTTATCTTTCTTTGAAGCATGAAAAGCTGTTGAAATTTTGCCTCCACACTCACTGTGTCATTCTTAGGAATTCTTTGCTTTCAGGCCCTTAAAGTCTTGCCTAATGAAGAGTTCCACTAGCAGAACCCTTGATAGGCTCTTACTCAATAAGTGAAGATAAAGATATTAATAGTAGCTAAGATTTGCTGGCATTTTACTCCATGCCAGGCACTTTCCTAACAGTTGTATAAATTTTAATCAACTTTATAGATATCTCCTCTTTATAACTCAGGAAACTTAGGTTCAGAGATATGGGGTACCTTGCCCAAAGGTTACACCTGAAGCAATGAGTATAACTGGGGTTCACACCTATGCATTCTGACCAAGCCCAGGCACTAAACACTCAAGATGCTATCTGATGAGGAAAGCAGAATGCTCTGTGGATAAGCAGATTTGTGGGTGGTATGAGCCCTTCATGTTACGCCCAGACCTCCCCTATTTCTATCTCCACTGAAGTCAGGTTAGCATGAGTCAGACAGCTGAGCTGTCTGAGTGCATGGTGGTCAGGTGGTAAAGATTCACCTTCAAGACTATACTCCAGCAGTCCTGGGTTCTCCAGCTTTGCAGTCCTCTTCTCTTCACCCTCAGCCACTGCATGGGCTTTTCTTCCCCAGGCCTGGAAGCGTTTGTGTTTTGAAAGGACCTGTAGAGAGGGCGAGTTCAACCAGAGGGACAGATGGCTTCAGGCATCAATGATGTACATCTGGGAGAGTTGTTAAAACTGAATAACTTCTACTGGTGGAACTTTGAGCTTTATGATATATAGACTTATGGGAAAGATGTTTATGTTGGAGGCATGAAGGAGGGAATGCCTTGATAACGCTTATGACACATCACTTCTACTGGGGACCTCCTCAGTAGTAGGCACCCCTTTTAAATATTGCAACAGTTCTGAATGGTCTAATCCATTTTAGAGACAAGCCACAGAAATCTGTAAGGATCTGAATCAGCAGATGGTAAGGGTTAAAAATCTACAAGCAGAGATCCTGGATCCCACTCCCGGCTGTACTACTTATTAACTACCTACTTCCCTCGGGAAGATTACCTAAGCAGTTTTAGCCTTAACTTCCTCCCCTGAGAAACAGGGGTCACAATAGTAACCACCTGGAGTTGTAGTAATGAGTGCAGCTATCACTCAGTATTCACAGATCATTGGCTTCAGTAACTACACCCCCCTTAGCAAAATGCAAGGATGCTCAATTTCTACTATAAAATGGCATAACATTTGCATATAACCTATGCACATACTCCTGAATGCTTTAAATCATCTCTAGGTTACTCACGATACATAATCCAATGCAAATCCTATGTAAATAGTTGTTACACTGTGTTATTTAGGGAACAATAATGGGGAAAAAGTCTGTGCATGTTCAGTAGTGATACAATTTTTGTTTCAGGATGCAGAACCCACAGATTGAAAGGTTGAGTGTAAATAATGAAATCACAGAAAGCAAGAGTGTCTGGCTCATGGAGGGTGCTTGGTACTACCAAGGGGTCACCAAATACAGTGGTTTGTCCTCTGCAAATCAGTATATCTAATATGAGGGAGCAGAACAACCATCAGGGAGAAAGTTTTCAGCAGGAAAGCCCTGCTTCCATTATTTAAAACTTTTCAACTTTGGCCACTGATCAGCAGTCACTGGCCAGGCTGAGTTTTTGTTTGGTTTGTTTTTAACTTTTCTCCTTTTCTCTGCCTACATCAAAGACACATCTGCTCTTCAAAAGCCTTGTCTCTCCCTTCCCTAAATTGTTCTTTCTACTGGTCAAGGGAGGGTACTGTTGGACACAGGCGCCTGAACTGGAGCCTCTTGCCTAATTGCACTGTAGTCAGATTTTCCAAAGAAGCCCCTGGGTGGCAGGATGCCCTCTTTGAAGTCATTAGTCTTCACAGTAGGAAGTGCACATCATCAAAGACTCTGTTTCCCAGCAACCCCTGCTGTGCCCTTGTGCACCAGAGGATTGCAGAGGGAGGGAGAGAAGAGCCTACACGTGCATTAAATCTGTTGTTCTCTCCTCTGGTCCTGAACCTTAATTCCTTTGAACTGAGGCCCAGGGAGAAGGCTAGTGATGCTACTCCAAACCCTCTCCCCATTCTTTCAGTCTTCAACCAATTTAGCAATTAAACTTGCTAAAGATGAGAATGCAAAATGTAGGGCATGTTTTCAGTTCTAGTTGGTAGTACAGGGCATTTTGGAAATGGAGTTGGCAAGAGAAAGAAACTCACTCTGAGGATCTAGATGTTGAGAATGTATTTGATAATTACCATGAGATGGAGCTGGGACTATCATTACATCTGACTTTCTGTTTCTTGACTCCTTCAAAGCTATCGTGAATGAAATAATATTTAACAAAGCCATTTACTTTAGATCCACTGATTTCGGCAAGAACTCTGACCAGCTGAATCTAAACTTCTCTGTCTTTGGAGAACCAGTTGCTGAAGCTGGAATTGTCAAGCAGGAGGGGGCTGGTATGGAATCCAAATGTCTAGGGAGTCCTGCTGAGGTCCAGCATGGGCCATTCCCCTTCCTCATTGCAACATTCATCAGTTGGCCCCTACACATGCACACAGACTCATCTGTGCCCTCAAGGGCTTTCTGGCTGACACTTTATCTCCCACTATACCACCGTGATAGGTGTCTTGCCTGGCTCTCTGCTCCATAAACTATCCTCAAGTCTTGCCTTGCAGTCACCAAAAGAAAAAACAATCTAAAAGATCTGTTTACTTTACACCCTGCCAAAAATTTACCAGTGATCTCTATGGCCCTACAGAAAATAAACTGGATCTCCCTAAATGGCCCACAAGCTCTTCCTAATCTGGCTCCTGCCAGCCCCTTCAGTCCACTCATCACCAGTCATTCTCTGCCTAGAATTTTATGTTCCAATGGCATTGAGTCCGTTGGTGAGCCTGTGCATGCGCCACTTTATATGGTGTCTCTGTGTATTTGCGTATGAGTGTATAGTGTCTAAAATGAAATTTTCTACTTTTTCTCTTCAACACTAGATTTCTCTAGCTTTTCCCTGCTTACTAAGTCTGCATCCAGGCACCCCTTTCCAAAATATTATTCAAACACTATCCGGTCTTTACGGAATGGTCCTTTGCTGTTATCCTGTGGCACCCACACATGTTTCTGTCACTGTTTTAAGCCATAATTATAATGATCTGATAATAACAGTAATCTGTTCATTTATCTGCCCTTAGCCCAACTATGCCAAGCTTCAAGTTCAGTATTGTCCTTTTCATTTTTGTAACTCTGTGATATCTCCTTTCACATTCACTAATAAGAACTAAATAAAAAATATTCACTGAATGAGTAAATGAATGGTTGCCTGTGGGGTTATGTACACAAGGTCTATCAACTGTCTGTGTGATTTTCTCAGTGTGTATCCTAGTGGCTAAGTTTCTCCATTCACAGAAAAGAAATCAGTGTTTCTATATTTAATATTTGACATGGTATTCTTTTCTGAGTTAACTCATTTGTCTTCCAAATGCCACCAAAGTAGGGTACATCTATCATTATTCATTTAAAAAAATATTTACTGAAATCTCAAGGATTGTGTTAAGTACCTGGAAAAAAATAGGTAATAGTAGCCAACAATTACTTAGGGCTTATTAAGTGCTAGACACTGTCCAAAGTGCTTAATAATAATTCATTTAATCTCTACATCAACTTTATAAATAGGAACTACTACTGTACATCTTCATTTTTACAATGGAGAAAATTAGGATAACATACCAATAAATTCATCATACGTTGTAAGTCGTATATGTCAAAAACGCAATTACCATACCTAACCTACAGAACATCATAACTTAGCTGTATTGATTGTTTACCCTTGCAATTGAATGGCTGATGAGGAATTTTCCTAGCAGGATTTGCAGTTGAATGGCTAAGTGGATTTGCCCAGCAGAATGAGAGATTACCACATTGCATATCACTAGTCCAGGAAAAATAGAAATTGGAAGCACAGTTTCTGCTGAAAGCATATCACATTTCTTTTATTGTAAGATCATGTAAATCAAACCATTGTTAAGTTGGGGCCATCTGTGTATAGACCGACACGGCCTAAGCACCCTAGACACAGAGTCTACGTGTTAATGGCTTATAAGGAGGTGGAGTTCTAGGACCTCAAGTGCAAGGGGAAAAGACAAAAAGGAGGAAAAGCAAATGCAAAGTGTGTGTCCATGGACAGGCCCCAGCTTTTTAAGAGGACAAGTTTGGATAGATGGGATGCACAGTAGTATAGACAGAATGCTAAACCATTTTCTTCTGCTGTTATAAAATAACACAGAACAGAGTGATTGATAAGAACATTAGTTTATTTGGCTGTACAGGTTGAGAAGTCCAAGAGCATGGTACCAGCATCTGGTAAGGGCTTCCACACCATGTCACAGCATGGCAGAAAGGAAAGTGATCGTGCGTGAGACAGGGAGAGAACAATTGGGCCAATTCACTTTTATAAGAAATCCACTCTAGAGATAACTAACTTACTCCTGAGACAACCACATTAATCCATTACTGATATTAGAGTCCTTATGACATCATCCCTTAAAGGTCCCACTTCTTAATACTGTTGCAGTAGCAATTAAGTCCCAACATGAGTTTTAAAGACACTCAAACTACAGCATGCCACTGTTGCCCCCAACACATGTCCATCTCCCATACAATGCATTCATTTCACCCAGTAGTCCCCAAATCTTAACTCATTCCAGCTTCAACTCACAAGTCCAAAATCCAGAGTCTCTTTGGAATCAGATATGTTTAAGACTCAAAACATGACTCATCCTGAGATGAAGTCCCTGCAGCTGTGAACCTGTGAAATCAAAACAAGTTATCTCCTTCCAATATGTAATGGTAGGACAGGCACAGGATAGACATTCACATCCCAAAAGAAAGCAACAGACAAGAAAAGAGTGATAATAGTTTCAAGGAACTCCAATTCCAACAAGGAAAACAATATTAGGTCTTCAAGATGGCAAGTTATGTCCTTTGACCCATGTCTCACAGACACACTGGGACCATGAGCCCCAAAGCCTCTAACAACTCACCCCTTTGGATTTT
>RJWM01025121.1:0-29732 GCA_004363535.1 Dasyprocta punctata | reverse complement strand
CAGGTATAGCAAAGTCAAACCAAAAGCAAAACAGAATAGAATCAATCAAAACATAATGTTGAATAAAGCAAAGCAATTAATCAGAATAAAGCAAAACAGTGAGAACAATATTGGGCCTCAAAGACATATTGCTACATTGCATACTGTCATCCTCCCAAAAGATGCTCAAACTGCTGGCCCCAGACCCACAAAATCAACCAAACAATACACAATACAAGCATTTAGTTGCTTTATGTACCTTAGTTGCTATCAACTTAGCTGGTCCTCCAAACCAGCAGGTTGTTTACGGGCGGGGGGTGGTAGGGGTTGATTCCCAGTAGGCTCATGGGAGGCACTGATCTTTCTCTTCCTGTAATCTGCGCCATTCACACCACTAACCAGGAAGGCAGGTTAGCTATCTTCTGGTTGGCTCTTCCCTGACCCAACATGGTGGGTTCTCAGGAGGTACAGATATTTCTCTTCCTGGAATCTGCACCACTTGTGCCGCTCACCAGGAAGGCTGGTTAGTTGTTATCTGGCTGGATCCTCCCTGACCCCTGAATCAGTCACTTTTAATCTCAGTTTCTCACAAAGTATTAGAATATAAAAGAAATATAAACAAATTTTATACCAGAGCATAACATAGGCAGCTTTGAGTCCAATTGCCAAAGGAGTCTTTGTTCCCAAATGGAACCTCCTGAACTAAATCTTCCTGTCTGCATGTTTATCAGCATTCTGACCTTCTGCATTCTGATCAGAATCTCCCATAAAACTCCACTTGCATCATTCTACCTCCAACCTTTTCCAAACTTTTCCTGCAAACCAGTTCCAGCAGCTTCTAAACCACATGGTCAGCTATGGCCATGGCAGCAGCCCTGCTTCTCTACTGCCAAAATTCGTCTGTCACTTTCTTTGAATTGGAAGAAAATCTCCAACACCCACAATTTAAAAGAGGACATTTTTACTACTGTGTTTTCAATATGGAACATAACTAAACTATTCAGATATGCAATTTGACTGCACCAGAGTTTTCTCAACTATGCTGGTTCTGTTCTCATTAGAGAGTAGGTACCCAGTAATTCATTTTAAATATATGTACATCATTTTTTTTAAAACTTGGAAGCAAAATTTTTTGAAAATTCCAAACCTAAAAAATATAAGAAAAAATTCAACTTAAAATTTTTTTCTCCAAATAATTCTTACTGAAAATGGTGTAAGCTAGGTGTGGTGGTGCATGCCTATAATTCCAGCATTTGGGAGGCTGAGGTAGGAGAATCCTTGTGAGTTGAAGAATAGCCTGGGCTACAAAGTGAGTTCAAGGCCAAACAGAACTGTATAGCAAGACCTTGTCTAAAAAAGCCAAAAAAAAAAAAAAAAAAAAAAAAAAAAAAAAAAAAAAAGAAAGAAAAAAAAAAAAGAAAAAGAAAAGACAATGCTGTCTACATTGTTTACCGTTTTGATTATTCTTTCCATGGTATACATGATTTGCTCATAGAATACTGAGCCATGTTATAAGAGTTTGGTACCTACTATAGTTTAAGTTGAAAATATCCCCCAAATTCTCAGGTTTGGCATTTGGGCCTGATCAGAAGGGGTAGATCACTGGAGGTATGACTTGGAGGTGTATAGTCTCATCTCTGATTCTTCCTTTATCTACACTCTGGTCACGATGAAAGAACCACTTTTCTCCTCTGGGTCCTTGTACCATGTGATTTCTGCCTTAGAGTCAGTAGATCATGGACTAATTCCACTGAAATTGTGAGCCAATAAAAACCTCTCCTCTTTTAAATTGTGGATTTCTAACAAGGAGTTTCCCAGTGATGGGAAAGCTGATCAGCCCAGTTCATAACTCTACTACTCTTAGAGTTTGGCTCAAAAACATCTCTCAAAGGCCCATGTGTCAAAACTTTGTTACCTAGAGTAGTATTATTGAGAGATTGTGGAAACTTAAAGAAATAGGACCTGGTGGGAAGTCTTTGGGCCACTGTCTGCATGTCACTGAGGATATGGTAGAATACCAGGTCCTTTTTTTTTCATTTCTGTCATGGCCAGGAGGTGAACAGCTTTGTTCTCCCAACCTCTTTCACTCTCTTCAATGATGTGCTACCTCTTCACAGTCCCAAAAAAAACAGAACCAACCAATCATGGACAGAGACCTCCACAACACTGAGACAAAAGGAATATTTCTCTTTGTAAATCGATTTGTCTCAGGTATTTGTTATAATGATTAAAAACTGACTAGTAAGCAATTTCTAACTATGCAAATGTGACAGGTGATTTTACCTC
The DNA here is from genome assembly GCA_004363535.1 of Dasyprocta punctata. Lineage (NCBI taxonomy): Eukaryota > Metazoa > Chordata > Mammalia > Rodentia > Dasyproctidae > Dasyprocta > Dasyprocta punctata. The sequence continues at coordinate 27,467 of RJWM01025121.1, read as the reverse complement.
TTGGTCTCAGATATTTTTATTTGTAGAATGTGAATAATGATAGTATCTACCTCACTCTGTGTGTATGTGTATGTAGAATAACTGAATTAATGAAAGAAACATCCAGAAAAGTATCTAGCACAGAATAAATGACTATTCTATTATTATTTACTTTACCAACAAACTATAATTCCACACTAGCTGCACTTTTTTCAAAAGTTTTAATTAAACTACAGAATCAGTACATGCCTTAAGTTTTCTTTTGGCTTGCAGCAGGAGCTTTTAAAATAAGATGAGAAATTACAAGATAGATAAATGCACAACTAGATGGATTTATAGCTGATCAAATGGCATCTGGCTGAGTCAGTATCAATCAGATGGAAAATGAGTAAAAATAAGAGCTTCAACTTCGCTTATCTCATTTGACAGTATTAACAATAAAACTAAAGTTGCAAAAGAAAGCTTTCACAAATTTGTACGAGAAAGAATTCTTGGAGAAATAACTATTACTCTGGATGATACAATCACTATCAATAAAGATTCCAACCAAAAGTATTAAATTTAAATAATACTGATAAGTGTAAAATCAATGGCGATAAGTTCAACAATCCATGCCATAAGCATGAGATAAAAAAAACATGATTGCAAGCAGTTCTGATAAGACAGAATGTGAACTGAACCCAGGAAAACATATTAAGTACTTCCAAAAGAGTCAAGGTAATTTTGAGCTGTGTTCATTAGGAGAGTCCCTCTAACTAAAAACAGTCATAGCTTCATTATTTCTGTACTCAGTGGAATACATGCAATGTTTGGTTTCTGATTAGAATAGGTAAAGAAAGAGTAGATGCATAAGACAGGAACCCAGAAAGAAGAAGAGTCTGGATAATATATTACAGGGTTGAAGGATCTGGAACAGAAATATTTCAATTAAGTGCTTTCAGTTCTTTGAAGGATTATCCCAGAAAAGGATTTATACTTATTCTCGTCAGGTCCAGAAGGCACAATTAAATAGAATTATAGGAAGTTAAGACTTTTTGGCTCAAAATGAGAAAATATATTCTCTCACATAAAGCTATTTAATGGAGTGTTTTGTGAAGCATGGAGTTCCTACTTTCTGGAAATCTTCAAGAAAATCTCAATAATGATTTATTAATTCACTCAGTCAATCAATAAGCAAGCATTTATTGTTTTGTTACTTTTGCAGAGAAGTATATTAGCTATGGTGAATAAAGTACGTCAGCATTTATTAAATATTTGCTGCAAGCCTGAACCCATGCTAGATACTTTCAAATAATGTACAATATCTCACTTGCCCGATTTGGGCAATATATAACTATCTTTATTGCAAACTCTTCTCTGTGCTGCAGTCAGAGGGATCATTACAAAACAAAAAATGTGACCATGAAATCCTTTCCTCAAAAATATTTAATAATTTCCCATTGCCCACAGAACAGACAATACGTAATACAACCTATAGCACTCTGGGTCCTACATATCTACCCCCTCATCACCACTCCAATAATGCTGTGAGTTTTCAGGCCCTCCCATATAATGTCTTCCCTCTGACCACAGAGCTTTTACACATACTTTCTTGCACCTGGGAACATTCTTTCCTATTTCCTTTACCTGGTTCAATCCTATTTTTCCTCCAGATTTCAGCTCAAAATGCATATTGTTAGAAAGGAAATTTAGGACATATAAACTAACCCCCACCTAAACTATTTAAAATCTATTATTATTTCTCATAGTGCCAGGTAGTCTCTTCATAGCACTTGCATTGTACTTTTATGTTTGATCGTGTTGTTATTCATTTGATATACGGCTCGCAAACTAGTCTAACAGTTGCAGAAAGGCAGATTTGCCTGATTATGTTTAAGGAAGCAATGCAGTATATTGACTATGAGAACATGTTTTAAAATAAGATTACCTGGGTTTGAATCCCTATTTTGATCCTTATTCCCTATATGGCTTCACAAGTGTTGAACTTCTAGATACAATGATTTCCTTGGCCGCAAAGAAGGTTAGCAATGAAATCTTTTGTGGTGATAAAATGAGATCAAACATGTAAAGCACTTAGAAGACTACCTGACATACAGCATTTCATATTAAATAGCATGCATTATTAGTTTTCCTTGTTTGCCATTCTATCTCAGAGCTCCACGCAAGGTCTGACACATAAAAAGTACTCAATAATACTTGCTGAATGAATGAATAACGAAACTTAGGAAACTGTAAGAAACAGATTTCAGTTCCACACTCAAGACTGTCAGTGTTGAAAGATTATGGACTTCTTACTGTGTAAAATATAATTACATATTATATAATTATTCTTATTATATATGCTTATTTATTATTATGCAGTGCTGTCAACTAGAAACACAAGAAGAAGATGTGAAGTGCAGAAAGGGTTATAATTAATCTGACCAGAAAATCAGGGTGAGTTTTACCTTTTGTTTAACAATTAGTGACATAGCACTTGATAGCAACAAAATATAAGGTGTTATTGACAAAAGAAACACACAGGTACTAAGGTAGGGAAGTATTTTGGGAACCGTGAATAGTAGTAGGTGAGTGAACATAAGTTTAACGGTTAAATAAGAAAGGTAGGTAAACAATAAAGCATAGAAGAACCTACTAGAATGCCGATAAATGTGACCTTTATTTAGGGGGAAAAATGAAAATCATGGAAGTCATTTGGAAAAAAGCTGAGTCATCAAAGCCATTTTTCAAGCCACAGTCTTATGAAATTTGTTTGTTTGTTTTTGTTTTTAACTTATTCTAGAATAATTAGATGTTTGACTAGGCATAAGCAGTCACTTGAACTAATACTGAAATAAGCAGTCCAAGAAAGTTAGGATGACAGTGTCAATTCCACAAGTAGCAATGAGAATAGAAAATAAAAAAGAGAAAGCAAAATTGATTCCCCTCCAAAAGAGATTAAATGTATTAACTCTGGCTCACATAAAATACAGAATACTACACAGTCATTAAAGTGAGACATAACGAATACTCAACTATATGAAAATATGTTCTTTTCCTTAAAACAGAAATAATCTCAGAAAACTTTTTGCTATGAGGCAGTTTTGTTTTATAAAAAATGAACTACTAATAAATATTATATCTTGACTATTACACAAAGATTATATGCCAAAACCTTACTAGTCATCTTCTTTGGTTGGCAGAATGGGAATTTTATTTTAATACTGTTTTCTCCTTTTTATTTTTTTTCCCAGCATTTCACTAGTGAATGTGAGATGCTATTGTAGAAAAGAAAACATGATAAAGCACATTGAATGATAAAAACAGAGTAAGTAAAAATGTCAAAGGAAATTCTGAGAAGCAAAACTATCAAAATTTGGAAACAGGTAAAACCTCTAGGAAGAGAAGGATGAAGAAGATTCCAGAATCATCTCATCTCGAGCAAGAAGAAGCCATGTGATTAAGACAGGGAAAATAAAAGAGCATGATAAATCCCATCTGAAATATAATGATGCAGGCTTTTATTTTAAGTGGCTCAGAAGACTTTGCATATGAAGTATGGTAGCTTTTCAGCATAGCTAACTCTCAAGGAAATATCTAGCAGCACCATATTTTATTACTGTAACTAATTTATCTAATATTTCATGTCAGCACATCACCTGAAAAAACAGCAGGAAAACCTGCATCCAAACCAACTCATGCCTTCATGCCTTCTGAGCTACAAATATGGCATCTTTTTCTTCTTGACTTTACATTTAATTCTTAACTATTTGCAAAAATAGTAAGCTACTGAGCGCAGGATAATTTATAGTAAAGAGTATAAAACATCACATCAACAGAACATATCAATTTGAAAATACAGACAGAAATACATTTCTTTTCATATCTACACCTGAATGCTTTTACAAAATTGGGCATTGTGATTTTTTGTTACCAGTTATCTGTATATTAGTTTAAATCTACATCTCTATCCCTGATCTCTCACCCTTTCTCGAGTTTCATTTTTCTCACTACCTACAGGACAATTACTTGGGCACTCTTTCTCTGAATCTATTATCGCCCCTTCCTGGCACGTTCTTCACCAACTATCCTCATTACCACTTATCCTTGAGGTTGTCTGTATTTGTTAATAGAGTCTAGCATTGTTTTTCTGACATGAGGAAAAAAAATTAACAGTGTCTCAGTCATTTGTCCAAAACTCAACCTCACAGAATATGGGAAGCTGCTCCTTGCACATGCAGTCTTCCATAGCTTAAGAACAAGACAAGTTTGACTTTAAAACGGCCTATTAATATCTCTACTTAGCCACAGAGTTTTAATGTAAAATCTTTTAGAAAATCTTTACTACAGCAAAAGGAATATGTAACTTTCGCTGTTCTTATGGATTTTAATGGATTTTTAATCTACCGATGGTAGGCTGTAAATTCAAGCTCAAAGGAAACACAAGTGCAACTCAATGGGAAGTTTTATTGGATTGCTTTCAGAGAATTATAGTTATGATCAAAAGCTAGGAGTGAACAAAGGCTGAATGCCTCTCAACTCTTTTCAAGTGATCTGAATGCTTCATTTCTTCCTATGTACTTTCTAAGCTAGAATTTAAATGAATAAGGCATAAAACTAGAGTCAGGTAGCAGAAGAATAAAGAAGGAAAAGTAAGTGTTGGAAAATCTTCAAATGATAAAGGGCTCCCTGAATAATCAATACTTTGTGATATATGTATTCTAGCATTAACAGTTTATCCTACACTTTTATAATTGCCAATGATATCTCTATTACATTACACACTGTAGGGGAAAACAAGATTAATCAAGCAACACGTATATATTTAATGTTCAAGAGTGCAAAAAAAAATTATTTCCAGAACTTTAGGGTAACTAACCCTTAGCATGTGACAACCGGACAGTCGTTGGGAAAATTATGAGGAAAAAAAGAGGGAGAAACAGCAGAAAATTACAAAGCACGGGTAATAAATAACAACATAGTTCACATCAAGGACCTCATGGGAATATCAAGGACAGGGCCTAAAAAAGTAAAATTTAAGTTTAGATTTCACACAGCAGACCATTCAGGGAGAGAACTTCATTTCTGAGCATGAGAGCATTCACATCAAAGCTCTGATTTAGGAAGACTGACCATTTGCACTGTATAAAGGAATTACAGAAAAAAGAGCATAGAGGTCAGGAAAAATTAGCAAAATGCTTCGAGTGAGAGATGACAATGACTCCTGTATTATCTTCTCATGAAAATATAAAGCTATAGAAAATGGTTTCCGAAAACAGTTTGCTGTAAAATGAAATTCCATTAGCTTAAGCAATCGTGTTTGACATATATTCCTCACTAAACGTTATCTATAAAGACAGAAATTCTGAATTCAATGCCCATCCTCAATCAGTTAACATACCCCATCTCATTTTTGCTAAAATAAGTTTCCTTCACATATGTGTCAAAGCTTTCTCTTACTTATTAGTGACTACTGGAAAATTCCTGAAAATTCAGGGCTTTGGGAAGGCTGTTAGAACTTGAATTCCTGTGCTAGTATAGAATTCAGCATGCAAAGTCTTTCCCTGACTTCTCAGTGCTAACATGTTTGATAAAAGCATAAAAGGAAGTTCTTTTACAATTGGAAGGCATAAAGGCTAGGGATTCACCCATATTATATGAGCACTTACATGTCTTTTTTAATTCACAATTTTGAAATTCTATGAATTTTCCCCTTAAAATGGCTTGTTCTTATATTCAAGTAATACATTATCATCAGGATGAGGTGCTGCTGATAGGTGGTTTCAAATGCCATGCATGCAACATTCAATGTGGAGATAGTACTGCATGGAGTTCTCAAGTCTCATCTAGGACATTTTCTTCTAACATCTAAGTCTTCCACAATGGAAGCCTGATTCTGCCTTCCACATGAGATCTTTGTCATCTGGGGAAAGTACTACAGGAAAGTCAACAATTCCATAAATACCTATCCTTTTTCAGTCTATACATTCCACTTCTTAGTCCCCTCATTTCATTTTTCAAGTAAAGTTACATTGTACTTTCTTTCTCATTGACCCTGTAGGCTCTTTTCTTCATATAAAAATTTTTTGTGAAGAATTTTATGTATATATGCTTTCTAAAGTTATGAAATACAGACACTGCCCTAATAATAAGACACATTAAGATAAGTTCCAATATGAGACACAGCCCAAATTACTAAGCTTAGCAAGAGCAGACACTCTTCTAATAGGGACAGAAAGTCCTCAACATTGCAGAACAAAATGTATATTCATTCAAATAAAGATATAGAGGCAATGGTGTAACTACCTTGCAAGTATCTATTTCCTTTCAAGGTAGACAATGAGCAAAATAGTCAATTTATTCACAGTCTCACTATTCTGCTTCCTTTAGATAAAGATGAAAATTTGGGGAGGATATCACAACCAAAAAAGCACTGAAAATGCAAAGTTAAGCCTCAGTTTCAGGAAACTAGGAAGAACTGTGAAAATGTACAATTACCCAGAAATTCTTATAAACTAAGAAAGGACCTAATAAAGAATGGTAATCCTATTATTTCATTTCCAAAATCCAGGATGCAATTTTTGGATATGTAAATACATATAATTTGGTGAAGAAGACACAGATTATCTAAAATCTTATTCATAAAGTCCTATTAAGAAAAGGAACATATCAGATGCAATGAATACATTTCTATTATGAAGATACAAAATAAATATTAAACACCTGCATAGAAATCTCCTCTTTGGGAAGCCCTTTTCTTAGACAAAATAGAAAATGTCTATTTTGGGGACATGGTAGCTTAGATATTCCAGGGATTTTATAAACTAGTGGGACTCTATGAAGCCCCAGTGACAGGGTTAGTAACATGTCACACTCTAGACATTTTCTGGTCTCTGTGATTCAGATTGTATTTGGAGTCACCTTCTGTGACAAAGAACCTTAGACTAGCTTTTTATTTCACTGATTTCAGGACAACCCAGTGTTTTGTGCAACATCAAAAACATACTCTGATAATTAAATCATGACAAACCGTAGATACAGGTTGCATCCCAATTTTATGCACTAAAATATATCTAAGTAAATGAATTATGGTGTAACTTTTTATAACACAAAATAAAGAAATTCTCAGTGGAGAAAGCTGATGGTTAGGAGAAAACAGAAACAAGTTAGGAAATAACCTTCATTTGAGATAGAAATAAAAAGAGTACAGAATGTGTGTTATATGCTTAACAATATATATAAATTCTCTTACCTTAGCTAGTGTGAGTTAGAACATAGCCATGTGAATATGTTAGAGCAAGAAGCCAAAGAAGTAAAAATCAATCTGAGTTATTGCCCCCAAACCTCAGTCAACTTCAGCCTAAGCAGGCAGGATCCTGCCTTCCAGCAGTTTCAGCATCATAATTTTGGAAGTTTGCTCCCTTGCATAGTTTGCACTCAGTTCCATGAATTTTACCTTGACTCTTCTGTCACTGGGTTTTCAAATGTGCTTGAGAATTTAGTCTCCTGGCACAGTTTGTTCCTTCAGCTAAGTCTCTCTCATGCTCAGGGACAGTTTGTCAGTGTCACAGATGCTGACTCTTTGCTGATAGAATTTCAAGTCACATGGCTGCACCTGTGTTCCTGGGAACACCAGCTACTGCCCACAGGTAGATATCCAGCACCTCTCTTAACATGATATTTTTCAGCTGTGGGATCAGATGATGCTTTTATGCACAAGCATACTCAGACAACTAAGATCTACTCCATCGTCCTGCTACTGATAGTGATTTTCTCTATACTTGATTATCAGTCCTCTGAAGTCCCAATGAGAAAGGGCCCAGATTCTGATAGGTGTAGCTATATTCAGATAACCAAAAGACTAAAGCCTTCCATTTTTTTATCTTATGTGCCACAAACATGGTAAAAAGTTGAATCACAGAAGCAAAACTATCCTATATTAGGAAGAGAACATTTCTAAAGTTGTGACTCCTAGGAGGTCATGCCTCCATCATACAGAAACCACAACAAGTTCAATCTGGAGCCAAGATTCCTGGAAAGCTCAGAAAAGTCATTATTAATTGAGTATTATATGCAAAGACAATCTGATTCAAGATGGGTTATTAGTGGAAAAAGTACATAGTACTGTGTAGTTTAGAGTTATATTTACAACATAAAAGGCTGGGGTTTTTTCCCTGCCATTTAGTTGAAGTGTTCAGATGAATAGGTCAAATATATTAAAATCATCAATGAAAAGGTTTAGACAAGGAAGCTAAGCAACTTATCCACTTGGAAAGGACAAAATTTGTAGGAGCCAAGATTAAACAACAGCTCCTCTGAATCAAGAGCTTATGCTTTCCCTACTCTATCTGGTGCCAGGGTAGTTTTAAAATTAATAGATAAAATTTATGCTTGGGTTATAAACAAATACTTTTAATTTTGTTTTATCATTTTTGTTGAATAAATAAAATAACAAAAAAACCTAAACATTGCTTTCAAAACAGTTGGAATATAATATGATAAATACTTGGTACAGTGTTTGGAGGGGACCAGATGAAGTATTTTCCAGAGCAATACATCAAACAGTTCTTTTAATACGGTTGGCATCCAATATATGTTGATTTGATAGATTTTTATCTTTCTGTAGATTACAAAAATGATCCTAAGTGAAATATATAACTCAAAACACGGCCATCAAAATTATGACATATCAAAATATTGCTCTTAAAATCAGAGATATCTCCTTCTGCCTTATAAATCAAGATTTAAAGTGTTTATCAATGGGGAAAAAGATTGACATTTAACATGGAAATGAACCTTGTCATTCTTGGGCTCAAATGGAACTTTACCCATTTTTAATTGTAAATTAACTCACAGTCTGTATAGACTTCTGTAATCACTCCCCATGCTCAGCAACTATCTGTCATTCATCTTTTCTACTCTCTCTCCCCTTCCTTCAAATAAAAGGCACACAGGTGCACTGCAACCGTATCCCATAGAATAGCCCATGTCTGCCAAACATATCAGTTGTTCTTCCTGCCACTATTTGTTTTCATTTATTCTTTTATAAGTATCTCTTTAAAAACAACTAAAGTGAAACACAGTAAAAAATGTGGTACACAAATTATTAATGCAGGCCAAACTAATATGCACTAACAAAACTCTTCGTTTTTATTCTAAGATTAAAAGCACACTGTAACTTAAAACTAGAGAGGGATTCACACATGCACATACACACACAAAAAAACTATAGCTCCATATACCAAGCAAGGACAATAAAAACCCCAAACAAACAAATAAAAACAGAACCTGCAGGAAGACATTAGAAGGGAGAATGTAATTACTTGATTTGGAAACTGACCAGGACACTGTGGTTAAAATTCTTCTTGCTACAAAGGTTCTGAGGAATCTTTAATGACTACAAATGGTCAAGGCCTCATGTCCACACCTCATCTGCAAGAGGACAACCAGCAGTAAGTCCCGTCTGCCACCACCCAGGGACTTAGGGTCAAGCCCGACTCAGAGAATAAAGGGCCACCTACAGAAACTGCAACATTTTCTATCTTTGGCTGCCTTTGTAATCTGGTCTAAATGAAACAACTTATTTATTATACATCTGCAGTATCACTATCACATTTTAATAGCAATGTGTAGTGATCTCATTCTGTATTTCCATAAAGAATTACAATTAATGCTATACACTCATTATTTAGTGACATTTAGTAACTTGAGTAAAAGTTACTAAATCCTAGTGTTGGGCTAACCCTGAGTAATGAATATACTGCTATCAGTGAAGCACTAGAAGGCTATTGTTTAATCTACATATGATTACTATCACATGTTTTATATTTTTTAAGAAACTGATTCAAGTACAGTAATTAAAATACATTACAGTAGTGCAAGTGAAATTTGGAAAACTGCCAATATTTTCAAGAATTTATAATTTTCTTTTTCAGAGAAAAAAGTAGTTTTGACATCTTTGTGCAAAACAATCACTAACAGTTACTTACAATTTCAGCAAAATCACTGTTTTAATCATGACCTTTCAGCTGTCCTTGATTGAAAAAAAATTGGCCACCTACAGAAATAATTCTGTTGGGCCCTCATCTCTCTACTGATTGATGGCCTCATGTGGCTCTACATGTTCACAATTATAAATAAAACTATATAAAAGTGGCAGAGCTTAGCTTCCATCTAACTGGATGAGAATAAAACAGTTCTAATTGACAATAAAAAGGATTTCTTTAAGTGACATCTTTGTCATGTACCTGTATCAAAATCAAACGGCACCTTTTTCTCTGATTAGATGTGAATTCTTTTGGTCACCATTCACCACAGCCATTAATTTAGCATTCATTGTGTAAAAGGCACTATATTATACTCTGTTGGGGGTGACAGAATGTGGATAAAACAGCTTCTGTATTTAGAGAACCTATTGTCTGATGAAATACTCAACCAGCTAACATATAATAAATAGGGAGCCTGTATATAAAATGTAGAGATGTGTTCATGTATATACATATATATATGCATAAAAACTGCATTTTTTCAAACATGTTGATATAAAAATGTACAATTTCACTTGGGAAATATAAGTATTTTAATTTGTGTAAATAAACATACATTATTATACTAGAAACCTCTTTTATGAAAATATTACAAGCCTTAACATGTTAGTCCATGAGGATTTCAATGGAAATGAAACAAAGCTTCATCCTACTAGTTAAAGGTTTCCCACCTACTGTACCAGCAACAAAAATAGAAATGGCATTCGGGACTCCATTAGAAGTTTATTGAAGCTCTGTGAGGTTGGAAAGCTTTTAAGAGTTCAGCATAAATCATTCAATACACTAGAAAAAAAAACTTAAAAAGATTTTCCCTTTGTATTCAATTTCTATGAGTGATCTCCAATTTACAACCTTATGCTCAACCCAGAAATTGAATTAATCAATACAATTATCTTTTAGAAATCACTTTTCTCAACTACAGTAGTTCATGGATCAGAAAGGAAGAGTGAGATTTCTTGGACTGTAAGCTCTGTGGCAAGATTCAGCTATCCTGAAGACCTGGCATTAGATACACACACAGTAGTGAAACTAACACTGTGTTTTGAAGGATTACCAAATTTAAGTAATCCTTTTCTGTAAAATGCAAAGTAGTTAATCTAAAATAAATTATTTCATAGAAAAGAACACTATAAAAATAATTATAGAATCAGATCATGAATACCACTGAAAAAATTATGCAATGGAATTCTATAGTAAGTCAATCTTTTAAAATAAGTAAACTTGCATTCTAGAAATTATTAGATTGTTTATAACTACCAAATTGTAAAAATTCAGTTCATTTACTGCTGCTGAAAAATAGTTATGTTCTGAAGCCATGACTTCAACCCACAAACCAAGAGGAAACTGAGATGCGTATTCAGTTGCTTTAGTCTCAAACAATACTTCCATATGAAATGTTTAAGTAATTAGAGCAAAAAGTTTTTTACATCAATTGTCTCAATCATGCATATTTCCTTTGTATATTTAATTATCTTGGCAAATTTAACATTCAAATGGAAAAAGAACTCACTAAACTTATCTAACTAGACTGTTACTGAATTGAAAAAGGAAGTTTGGATCCAAGTGACCTGAACTGCTAATATCTAGTCTATACCCACTAGTTGCCCAAATCATATGAAGCAAAATCAAATTCGATTTAAAAAAATACTGAATTTTTCAAATTCAAAAGTCTGTAAATTTTTTTGAAGACACGATCTCATTATGTAGTGCAGACTGGCCTTGAATTCACTTGCAAAGCACGGGCTGGCCTCAAACTCGTGGCAATCCTCCTGCCTCAGTGTCCCAAGTGCTGGGATTACAGGTGTGAGCCACTACACCTGACATACTGTAAATTCTTGCTAAAAATATTAAATCAACCAACATTGATGGTAAGGATTTACAAACTAGTACTCCCAAGAAATATTCTAGCGTGAATACAGTCTTCATAATTGGGTACATATTTTCCTTATACAAAGCCATTAATAAGTATTTATTTGGTTTATGGCAGACTTCCTGCTGCCTGCTGTGAAGCACATGCTCCTCGTGTGGAAAGCCTACAGATCAATTTTTGATCCAAAGAATATTATATGGAAATCATATTTAAAATAGCATAATAAGATAATAACTTCTTACAAAATGAAAAGAGCATTGAGTTAGCACTCAGTTAGGATTCTTATGAAATAGCACTCTACTTCATGTATTTTACTGAAACATATTTCATGGAAAGTCCTTTGTGTTTGTAACAGCATTTCTAAATGGACATACTTGTTGAGGAGAAGATAATGGTAGAAGTTTTCATTTAAAAGGGTCAAGTATAGTGAAGAACTCACACGCTTTATATTTTCCTAATATCTTCAACCAGTCCTCCCTCATTTATAACTTAAATTTAACCCTCTGGCTTATAGACAAACTTTAAAATACAAGAATAAATAGCTTCATAAAATTTTAGCCTCCTAAAGTTGAAAACATATTGCTTCCTACACATAATATTCTGATGAGCAATTTTGGTTAATGTTTATGGCCCTTCTTTTCACCTGGATAATGATTTGCTAAATTTTAACCAGATCTTTGGGATGTGATGTTTACAGCTTGAATCTTAAATGTCTGCAAAGCTTCATGTGGTAAAGGCTTAGTACCCAGTGTAGTGCTACTGGGAGCTGGAGGAACTTTCAAGAGATGGGATGTAATGGGAGGTCTTTATTTCATGGGGGGTGTACTATGAAGGGACAGTGGGATCCTACTCCCTTCCTTTTTCCTCTCTTTCACTTTCAGCCACAAGGTGAGTGGCTTTGCTCCATCATATGCTCCATCCCACCACTGTCACCATAGCACCCCCACCAGCAGCCTGAATGAGTCTATCTGATCACAAACTGGAAGCTTCAACACTGTGAGCCAAAACAACCTTTTCTCTTATGCTTATCATTTTAGGTATGTCTCATAGTAATGGAAAGCTTATACAGTAATACGTACTTTAAAATTCTCTTCTACTTAAAATTTAAACAGTCTACAATTGTTTCTCTGCATCTCTTTATTTGCTGATTCATGTTGGGCATGCTTGGATCTCATTTTGAAAAATAACAAAAACTATTAACTCCATGAACTCACAAGGGGTCCTATGAGGGTAGGGTCCCTGTCTTTTTTATTTGCTACTGAGACCTCAACACGATAATTCTTAAAATAAATTGATACTCAAATGTCCTCATTCCATGTACAGTCTTCTTCATTGGGATCACAGACAACCAGAGGGGAGAAAATCCTGCATTTTTACATATGGAAAATCACTATTCATAAGTAATCGCAAAAGATTTTGAATGTTTGTGGCAGTTTTGATTTAGGGAAAAGGATGATTCCCAGGAAGAAGAAATCTTGAATGATAACATGAAGACCCTCTACTTTCTCATAGGGCAAATCCAGACTAAGGAAGTTGGGATGGGATGGGAAATAACAGAAACCCTTCATGTTTAGGTTCTGAACAAAAGAGAGGTCTTTTGGCCTTCTCCTGGAATAAAGTCAGTTAGCCTTTGTAGATTGCTGCAGCAAACTGAAGTAAGGACAAAAGAGTAGAGGCATGGCTGCACACAGAATCAAGGTCAGGGACACTGTGCTGTCACTTCTCCATGATGATTGGTTGTGGGAGGACACTGACAGTCTGACGAGATCGCACTGAGGGCTCTGCTAAGGGGATGCAGACACGGCCCACCACAAAGTCACTGTGACTGGAGTCATGAGACATGCTAGCAGAAACTGATGCTCATGGTCAGAGACCATAGTAGAACTGTGACTCAGTTCATCTACTCTAGAAACAAGACAGGAGAGGGCTGAAAAGTAGACAGCACTTCTCACCTTTTTCTCTCAACCTCCAATAGTTAAACACATCAATATGCATGTCCCAGCACCAAACTGTTGGAGAAATTACTTCCTGACCCACCATTAAAGCTTGCTGCAATTTGCAGTCCTAACAACCAATTCTCTCTGAGTCATACATTGAATCAATTAAACTTAGAATTTCTATGTCTGAACGGATGACTTCTAATGAAAAGGGTGAAAGCTCCTGCCCTCTATATCCAATCAGATCTTTGTTTGGTAAAGCAGGGGGAGAAGTTCAACTGAATGGCTTGGAAAAGAGCCCATCCCAGCAGATTGTGCTGGGTAGAAATAACACTAGTCTGTCTAGGTAAGATCAGTGCCAATGGTTCCAACTAAAATTAGAAAAAAGGAGACAGTACCTTGGCTCATGCTTATGTTGGAGACAAGACTCTAGTTTCTGCTAAAGCCAAATGATGGCAATTCAATTTCTGCCTGCCAGTTGCAAATCCCTATACGACCACTGCAGTACTATCAGAAGACACTTGCAATCCAGTGTACCTAACAAGGAGGTGATTTCTTGGATTAGTCACTTACTGAATTAGAACCCAAGTGCTTATAACTCAAAAGTATGCATGCATTTATTCTGAAACAGAAAGGTAATTTCTAAACAATAGACAAATTGTTGAAGAGGAAAAAAACAAATAGAGCTATCTTAATTTGGGGTAGATAGGACACAATTCACTTATTAATTTTAGAATGCAAAACAAAAGCAACAGTAAAACTTGAGGAGAGACGGACCCCAGTCCTTCCACAAAACATCATCAAAAGATTCACAACACTTCTCATGCATTTCAACAAACATAATTTTTCTAATCTCATATGTGTCATGAGGCACCATGCCATGGCAGAAAGAAAACCGCGCCAGGAATCAGAAAATCTGGGTACTTTTTCCTGGCTCTGTCACTTATTAACTGTGTAAAATGATACAGAATTTAACCTCTCTGTGTTTCAGTTTCTTATCTATAAACCAAGTGAGTTAGATAAGGATTATGTAGCTCTTAGACTCAGTATTGCTTTCTCAGTCATGAGTAGTTAAACTTTGAATTTTGTATGCAGATATAGATTGGATAGAGGTATATAAATATAGATGATATAGACTGTCTTTGATAAATCTTAGGTCTGAAAGTCATATATACATGTCTGAATAAAGAGGAATGCTGATTCCCTGATTCTAATGGTAAAAAAAATGAAATATTTTTAAAAGTATTATCCACCCTGCCATGAAAATACATATGCTCACAGCAAGGAACAACATTTAGGTGTTTTTGTAGATGCTATAACCTTGGGGGTAAAGTCATGTACAGAGACACATCATTCAGATACTCTTCTAAAGTAAGTATCCACTGCCTCTGAACAGAGAAGGCTCTCCTCCAGTGCTTCATCACTGCCCCAGAGTAACTCAGGAAGCTAAAAGCCTGGGAGTTGCATTTCAGGTGATGAATAACAGAACAAACTAGAGTTCAACAACAGCTGCTGGCTCTATTAAGTAAAATGTTTTCATTCTACATAGAGAACTATTGTTCCTAACTCCATCTCAGGACTCTCAAGCAATCCACAATTTTATTCAAATCATGCTCAAAATGCTAATCAGTGTCTTACGGGAGCACTAGAACTGAGCTATTTCTCTAGGTTTCATGGACTGGACCTCTTCCATTGATACTCACTCTCTGGGTAGCACTATTGGAGACCTGTCTGCACAAAAGACAATTCATTACATGATCAGTGAGATAACTACTTCTGTGACTGTTGGCCATTGGAGTTCTGGTTTTATTTCTGCAACCGTGATTCTGAGCAAGTCCTACAAAATCTCTGTTACATGCTACTGATTCAACTCTTCCTGAGTATGTGCATTGTAAGAATTACATACTCCCAAATTTGGCAAAAAATATTTCCACTTCATATTGTGCACTAGTGTGGAAAGTAAATTTATATTTTATCCTGTTTTAAATCAGAGACCCTTTTGAAAATCTAATGGAATAAGTTAGCGTCTGTCCTTTTCTTAGGAAAAAAGTATATCTGAAAAATCTTATTACAGAAACTTCATGTCATTTTAGGGGGTTTCCTGATGCTCTAAAAACATTAATCAACTGACCTCAAGTGAACACATGGGTACCATACAAATCCTTTCTCTGTAACTTTCTAATTGTACAGTTGGGAAACTCTGAATTTGAGTTTATTTGTTTACAAAACATAGGCAAAATGAAATCTGTTTCCTTATTTATAGAATATAAGTCAATTTATTTAACCATATCTTGTAACTATTTCACACTTTTTTTACTATAAGTAGACTTTTTATAAGAAAATAACAGAACTCTAAGCAACTCAAAATTGCTATCTAGTATAGTCCTCTAACGTTGTCACAGAGTATTTTGTTTGTTTGTTTTTTAATTTTTAAAATTTTAAATAGAAAAGTAAAAGATTACAGTAAACAGAATTTCAAAATAGGCCAATAGGAAAGCAACAATAATCAATCCATTGCATATTGTTATATTCACAGTAGTTGTTTAGAATATAGTATATAGACATGAAACATTGTCCAGAAAATTACTAGCACAAAACTTTCCCCTCAGTGAATCAAGAGAAACAAGATGTATGACTATTTTTTGTTATGACTGCTATATTACTTTCAAAAGAACAATTCACAATAAAAATGTAATCTGAAAATGACCTTGTGAAAACTACTTTTCACTCAAAATTCTTTTTCTTCAACAATCTTAACTAATTTTTATATACATACGTGAATTTTCTTTCAGTTTGTCACGCAAGTACAACAATGTGATGGCTACATATGTGTGACTTATTTAGTTCACTAATAAGTATATTTTCAAGGTGCATCCATTTAAGAGTGAAAAGGTCTAGTTCATCATTCTTTATAGCTGAGTAGTATTCCATTATATAAAAATACCACATCTTTTTTGTCCATTCCTCAGTTGAAGTGAATTTAGGTGGCTTTCAAGATCTGGCTATTATGAACTGTGGAGCTATAAACATAGGTGCACATATATCACTGTGGTATGATGTTTTCAGTTCTTTTGGGAAGATACCCAGAAGGGGAATAGCTGGGTCAGATGGGACCTCCAATCCTAGTTTTATGAGGAATCTCCACACTGATGTCCATAGTGGTTGCACCAACCTGTATTCCCACCAACAGTGGAGAAGGGTTCCTTTTTCCCCACAGCCCCTCCAGCATTTATTATTGGTTTTTACAGTTGAACTACAATGACAATACAACATACCAGAAATTGTGGGACAAAATGAAAGCAGTCTTAAGAGGGAAATTTATAGCAATAAATACCCATATCAGGAAAACAGACCACACTCATATAAACAACTTAATGTTGAACCTCAAACTTCTAGAAAAAGAAGAGCAGGTTAAACCAAAAGCTCGTACAGGGAGGAAATTATAAGGATCAGAACAGCAATTAGCACACTGGAGAATAAAAAAAAAACACAAAGAATCAATGAATCAAAGAGCTGGTTCTTTGCAAGATTAAATAAAATTGATAAACCCTTGGCCAACCTTATCAAAAAAAGGAAAGAAAGGATTTGAATTCATACAGTTAGGAATGAAAAGGGTGAAATCACAACAGACCCTGTAGAAATCCAGAAAAACATCTCTACCTACTTTGAAAACTTGTATTCTAATAAGATGGAAAATACAGAAGAAATGGACAGATTACTAGATACATATGCATTACCAAAGTTGAATCAAGAAGATATAAAAATCTTAAACAACCCAATATCAATAAATGAAATTAAAGATGCAATTAAATACCTATCAACAAAGAAAAGTGCAGTCCCTGATGGATTCACTGCTGAATTCTACAAGAAATTTAGTGAAGACCTAACACCACTGTTTCTCAAACTCTTCAATGAAACTGAAAGGGAAGCAATACTCCCAAATTCATTCCTGGAAGCAAGCATTACTCTGACTCCAAAACTAGAGAAGGATCCAACTAACACAGAGAATTACAGGTCAATCTCCCTAATGAACATTGATGTAAAAATCCTCAATAAGATACTGGCGAACAACTGCAGCAAATCGTCAAAAAGATTGCACACCATGATCAAGAGGGATTCATTCCAGGGATGCAGGGATGGTTCAACACATGTAAATCCATAAATGTAATATATCATATTAACAAGGATAAAAATCATATGATTACCTCAATAGATGCAGAAAAAGCTTTTGACAAAGTCCCACACCTATTCATGATAAAAACTGTACAGAAAATTGGAATAGATGGTCTCCATCTCAATCTGATAAAAGCCATCTATGAAAAACCAACAGCCAACATCATACTAATTGGACAAAAACTGAAAGCTTTCACTCTAAAATCAGGAGCAAGACAAGGATGTCCACTGTCTCCACACTTTCTTAACATAGTCCTGCAAACTTTAACCAGAGCAATTAGACAAGAGAAAGAAATAAAACCAATAAAGATAGGAAAGGAAGAAATTAAACTAGCATTATTTGCAGATGACAAGATACTCTACCTAGAAGATTCCAAAAATTCCACCAAAATACTTCTAGATTTAACAAGCAGATTTAGTAATGTAGCTGGTTACAAAGTCAATACTCAAAAATCAATAGCCTTTTTGTACATGAATAAAAATCTCACTGAGAGAGAAATCAAGGAAACAGTACCTTTTACAATAGCATCCAAAAAAATGAAACACTTAGTAATCAATCTAAGGAAAGATGTAGAAGACCTCTATACTGAAAACCATAGTACTCTGAAAAAGGAGATTGAAGAGGATATTAGCAAATGGAGAGACATTCCACGCTCTTGGGTAGGAAGAATCAATATATGAAAATGGCCATACTTCCAAAACTGTTATTCAGATTCATTGCAATCCCAATCAAAATTCCAATACCATACCTCACAGAATTAAAAAAAAAATCCTAAAATTCATCTGGAACCAGAAGAGACCTAGAATAGCAAAGGCAATCCTGGGTAACAAAGACAAAACAGGGGGCATCACAATTCCTGACCTGAAATTATACTATAAAGCTACTGTGATAAAAACAGTGTGGTATTAGAAAAAAAAAAACAGATCCAATGATCAGTGGAATAGATTAGAAGATACAGAAACAACTGCAGACACACTAAGCTACCTTATCTTTGACAAAGATGCCAAACACATTCATTGGAAGAAAGATAGCCTCTTTAATAAATAGTATTGGAAAAACTGGCTTTCCACATGCCAAAAATTGAAACTGGATCCATATCATTCACTATGTACTAAGTTAAAATCTGACTGGATTAAAGATCTCAACATTAAAACAGAAACATTAAATCTGCTGGAAGATAGAGTAGGTAAAACTCTTGAAGACATTGGTGTTGGCAAAGACTTTATGAATAAAAGCCAGATTACACAGAAACTATCGCAAAGAACCAACAAATGGGATTTCATCCTATTGATAAGCTTTTGCACAGCAACAGAAACCACCAATAGAGTGAAGAGTTAACCCACAATCTGGGAGAAAATATTTTCCAGCTCTCCCTCAGGTAAAGGATTACTATCGAGAATGTATAAAGAACTTAAAAAATCAGTCCTCTAAGATTTAAAGACCCAATCCAAAAATGGGCATCTGAGATGAATACACACTTCTCAGATGAAGAAGTACAAACAGTAAATAAATACGTGAAAAAATGTTCAGCAGCACTGGTCATTTGAGAGATGCAAATGAAAACTGCACTGAGATTCCACCTCACCCTAGAAAGAATGGCTAGTATTAAGCAGTCAACCAACAATTTTATTTTAAAGATAGTAAAATCAAACAAACAAAAAAAAAACAGAACAAAGTCAATCAAAACAAAGCAGTAAAATTGGTACAGAACCTCAAAGCAGGATACTAGGAAAACAATAGCTACTATAGCATCTTTTGTTGTCTTTATAATAGTATTCCATCAGGTATAGCAAAATCAAGCCAAAAACAAAACAGAATAAAACCAATCAAAACAGAATATTGAATAAAGCAAAACATTGAATAAAGCAAAACAATTAATCAGAATAAAGCAAAACAGTGAGAATAACATTAGATTTCAAAGACAAGATAGAAGGAAATCCCCCATATTTGCTATATTGCATACTGTCATCCTCCCAAGAGATGCTCAGACTGCTGGCCCCAGGCCTGCAAAATCAACTAAACAATACAAGCATTTAGTTGCTTTATGTACCTCAGTTGCTATCAATTTAGCTGGTCCTCCGAACCAGTGGGTTGCTTATAGGGGGGAGGGGCAGCATTGATTCTCAGCCTGCACACCAGTAGGCTCACAGGCGGCACTGACTTTTTTCTTCCTGGAACCCATTACACTGCTTACCAGGAGGGCAGGCTAGTTGTCTTCTGGTTGGATCCTCCCAGACCCAGCATGGCAGGTTCTCAGGAGGCATTGTTTTTACTCTTCCTGGAATCCCTGCCACTTGTGCTGCTCACCAGGAAGGCTGGCTAGTTGTCTTCTTGTCACAGAGTATTACTGAGTACTATTCTCACCA
Source organism: Dasyprocta punctata (assembly GCA_004363535.1). Lineage (NCBI taxonomy): Eukaryota > Metazoa > Chordata > Mammalia > Rodentia > Dasyproctidae > Dasyprocta > Dasyprocta punctata. The sequence goes on along the minus strand of RJWM01025121.1, from coordinate 7,116 downwards.
TCAAACTTTGGCATGTATAAGTCCAGATCTTTTTTCTAACTGAATCTGGCTCAAAGACAGACTGGCTACTTTGTGTATTGTGTTTACTAAAAAGCTTTTGCTTGACTATTGATTTCTTTACACGTATCTGCAGAAGTTAATATACTAGCTCAGCATTCTCTGTATGAAATACTTTTTAATCTGTAGTTTTAAGTTTATTAGAATATACTTGGTCCTTCACTGGCATTAAATCTTAACTTTCACATGACTGCTTCTTAAAATTATTGATTTTGGGCTCCATACTCAACATCTCTGCTCTCCTCCACTGGTGTGAATCATTAGAACCTATATTGCTGAGATCATTATTCCTGTTTCAATGGCAAATAGACTAGCAAAATCTGAGAGTATATTAAGCATTCTAGATGCTTACATGATGTGTAATAGAGTCAGTCAGCAGAATAAGACCCGGTTCAAAATGCTACATACCAGTCAGGCTAGTACACATCACTTCCTTCTTGCAATTTATTGACGCTTATAGAAAGCCCTTTTCTTTATAAAATAAACAAGGACAGGTACTACATGCATATATTCTATTGAAGGAATTATTTTTATTATTTTCCTTTTCAATTTAACATTGCACTTTGAAATAATTTCAGACAACAAAAAAATATAACAGTAAAAAGAGATGCTGCATATTTTTTTTCTACCTTGCCAAATACTAACATCTCATAGCAACACAATAAAATGAACAAAGTCAAGCAATTCACACTGATATGACAGTATTTTCTGATACATAGTCCTAACTCAAATTTCAGTATTTCACTGATGTCCTTTTCCTGGACCATATTTAGTTGTCATATTTTCTTGGTGTATTTGTGTCTATGACACTTTCTCAGTCTTTGTATTTTCCATGACCTTACTGCTGTTTAAGAAAACTTCCAGTTATTTGTTGTACATCTCTCAATTTGGGTTTTTGATATTTCTTCATAATTAATTAAATTTATGTATTTTTAACAAGAGCAAGACAGGAATTACATTCTATGATTTTATCAGTACAGTCTAGAGGTACATGATGCTGATAACTCTCTTTACTAGTGATGCTAACTTTTAACAAGTTTAAACTTGTGCCTGCTAGCTTTTCTAGCATAAAATTACTATCTGCCACTTTGGAACTAGTAAGTATTTTGAGACAGGATATTTTGACACTATGTAAACATTATATTTATGGTAATATTTTCATCCAGTAATTTAGCATCCATTTGATGATCTTTGCCTGAAACAATTATTACTGTGATGCTATCAAATGATTATTTATATTTCCATAATTCATTTCATTTATTAGGTAGTATTTTACTATGTAAAAAGAGCTTTCCTTTGTCCCTCATTAATTTATTCAATAATTTTTATAATGTCATAGAATACATTAAGTATCATTACTATCATTATTTTCTCATTCAAATGTCCCACATTCAACAACTGGGAGCCACTTCAAGTTGTTCCCTATGGTCCTTCCATCATTTTTTAAGTCCTTTCTAACTTTCTCGCCTTGTGACAAATTCCAGACTCTCAAATGCTTACAGAAAACACTTCACTTACCTAACATGATACAGCATGAAACACAGGGTTGGGAATTTAGTTTGGTTTGAACTGAGGACTGTAGTGTCCCAGAGTGCATGCCACCTCACTTCTCCTGGAGGGCCACAGGACATGTGAGCCTTCCACACACCCCTTTACCCAGGTCACTTCTCATGCTTTCTACAGTAAGGCAGGAATGAATTCCATACTGAGGGTTCCATGGTAATGTGTCACTTCTAAGCAGGAAAGAAAAGGTGATCATTTCAATAGTTCCCAAATAGACTTCTAAAAAGCTTCTTAAGCTTTTTACCTTTTGGCAAACAAAGCTTTGGCTCCTCTGATCCATGCACACATTTACTATGCCCTTGTGAATGTGGTTTACATACAAGCATCCTATTAGAGAGCTTTTAAAAGACTAAAATGTGATTTCCTTTCTGACAGCAAAGGAAAAATGAAAAGAGGTTCCTTGCCCGCTTGTTCTAATCTGTTTGGAAGTCAAGTCTGCAGTTCCCAGAACTCTATCACCAGCTTGTTACATTTCCATAAATCTGTCCAAGAATACCACACTGTTCACCCAAAAATGCAGTATCAACTGTAAAACACATGCACATGGTACCTGGATCCAATTTGTCCTCATTTTCTATATAAGCAAAAATAAAGTGCTGCTTTAACTCTTAGAAATGACAATATCACATTATTTAGATAAGTGCCACCAAATCATTATTGAAATTCTGATAGCATTTGCCTTACTGGTAAAAGAAAATTACCTGTAATGCATAGTTTAAATAATTACTTTTAAACAAAAGCTTCTTTTCTGCATTGCTTATTTATCTTTTGAGACCAGCTCAGCAGGGCTATGTATTTTATTAAAATTGCCTTCAGACTGCTTAATGGCAGGGCGTCTGTTAGCACAGGAAAAGTGATGGCAGTTTGACTCCTATTCCTAATATTGGGAGTTAGTCCAGACACTTAAGAGCCAGAACTCTGCTGTGCATTTGACTATGTTATCAACACTTTACTTGCTAATGATACTAGTGACAGCATTTCAGTATGATGGGTCAGACTTAAATAGGAAAGCTTATAATTGTGCTTACAGAACCAAAGAAACCCCCTCTTTAAACCTCCTCCCCAATCCCTTCTATCAGTGTATCAGTTGGTGCTAAGCTTCATGACTAGGAATTATTTAGTAAGCTTCTGCTCAGTAATTTTTCTCCTCCTCTACCTTCCACATTGAATGGGGGGCCTCCATGAGCACCTGATATCTACCCGTTCAACAAATGACAACTGAAAGGTTTCCTGTGGTGCAACTGTGTGCCAACTCCCCAGCAGAAGGTCACACTGATGACTTCCCTGTGGCTTTTATTTTCCCCAGGGAAATCCACAGCCAGGGCTGACTGCTTGCCAAATATGCTGAGTGCCACAAACCAGCAGCACTGAGAACCCCCATCCTTCTTGATGGGAAGCAATAAGCAACTGTGCTGAACACCTGTGTCAACTCCGCTTCCTGGGGACGCCCCAGGCAAGCTCCTGTGCAGCATTCAAGGATAGGGCTCCCCTCTTGTAACACACTACATTCCAAAAACTTCCCAATAGTCACATGACAGTACTTGCATTTGGCAGAACACTTACAACATCAGTGTGTTTAACTACTGTTAAAGAGGATGATTTGAATCATTTGTGAATCAAATATTTTATTACAAGCATCTAAAGGAAACCAGTGTAGTGAGCCTTTCCTGTTATTGTAAGAGGAAAGGCAACATTTTTCATCACTTCCTTTAGAGCTACACCATCCAATGTGAGGAGGATTAGTGAGAGATGTGGGTGGCATGATTCCATCATGAACAAGATCTAAATCAGTCTTTTTTCCCAATAACTAGTTGAGAATCATATGCTACGTTGAACTAATAAAAATCTTGCTCAAGAAATGCAGTGAAGGAAATGCTTGAGCATATGTGCTGCATCAAGATAAATCTGAAACTATCTTTCCATTAACTGGAGGTAATGCTCCCTAGAAGGTACATGCCAATAAAACCTTGTCTAATGCCTAATGCTTGCACCAGAAAATAACAAAATCTCTGCAGGATCTATGAGGAAGAGTTTAACCTTGATTTACACCTAAGTGAGTCATTTTACTTGAAGATAACTAAGCAGAGTGGAAGACAAAGGCATTGATCTCTCTGTGAGATGAAACTTGCAAACCTAACAGGTAATTGCTCTCTAGGAGATGTGATAAACAGGTGCTAAGACAAACTCCAGAGTAGTTACAGAAGAGGGAACTTTGACCTACACCAAAGAGAAGACCCCTGACTCTTCTATGAATAGCTAACCACAGTAGTAAGAGTTGTAATCTCCATTTAAAATAGCTGAGAGGACCAACAGGTGAAGACAAACCCATTAGCCATACTTCCAGCTACAGTCAGGGTGAAGGCCAGGAGGCCTACATCTAACAGAGGAGAGTGAGCAACAGCAAATCCTTCACAAGGACTTGCTTCTAGGAGACCTTTAACTATTGGGATCCTTCTATATGCCTAGAAATTGTTTCTTTTAATTAACCTTCATTTTATACATGATGATCAACATTCAGCAGTTAAAAATACTGTTAGCAAATAGATTGACTCTGAAAAGTGTCAAGAGCTTTTAGAGGTAGACATCAGTGTAGAGTACACAGCAGAGGAGAAAAGAAACTTAACTTTTATGACCCAAGGGATCTCCCATTATGATTGCACAATTATTAACATTTTACATGTTTTAAGGATTTGTTTCTTGGAAAGTCATCCAAAAGTTCATGTTTTAAAACGTTATATATACATAAGAAATAGAAATCAGAGTAATTATGTACTATCATATTAGCTTAAAATATTCTTCTACTCTTGAAAATTTGTTTAAATTGTTTTACAACTTCAAATCCTAAAAAAAAGGATCCCCCAAGGCTGAGTTTCAGATACAAAAGCATTAGTCATAATTTGTACATCTGAAGGCATCCCAACAAAGCACATTTACGAAATAAACAAGTTTCAGAAGATTTGAGAACTATACAATGGGCAGTAAAATAATGACCAGCAAATGATAATACAAATGTCCTGACCTGGTCAGCCTCCCAGTCCACTCTCTCCCACTCCTTGTGTCCTTGATATTATCTACTTCTTGTAATGCTTAAAAAAAATAGAAAGAAAATTATTCAGCATGAAATCAAAGTAATTTCAGAATACTCAGGTGAAAAAAATTAAAAATCACAAAGTTAAAACACATTTCAAATATAAAACTTATGAAGGAATGTCATGGAATTTCATTGTAATAATCTTTTCAAAGACCAGATTCATAAGTATACAATATCAGACTCATATGACATGATTCTGCCAGTTAATAGTCAGTGAATAAATCAGTGAACAACTAAAAAAAAAACTTCTATTAATGAGATTTCAGAATATACAGACAGCTGAAATGTAAAAAGGTGAAGCAGTTATCCTGGAGTCACATCAATTAAGTCACTTAAAATATTTATATTAATAATTCAGTCATGCATGAGTGTGCACATGCACACACACATACACACATGTATGTAGCTCATGGCAATCCTGGACTTGGTTTTATTGAGATAGACAAGTATATAGTCCCTAGATATTTCTATAATCCATCATGGTTAACTTAAAATATAATTGTAATGCAACATTATTATAGTTAAAGTACTTTCGAGGAAACATTCCAATGAGCACTAAAGTTTATAAAATACCTATCTGCTAGCATTTAGCAAAGCACAGTGTTACACTAGAATGGGATACTAAGACATTACACTGTTCAAGGATACTTAGTATAAGAAGTAATAGCTTATAAATTCATTTTATAACTTCTAGGTTAAAAGCAATAACAACAAAAAGAGCAATATAAAAGCAGAAACACCCAACTTGTACCCAGTCATATTACCATTCCACTGTCATGAAGGTAAAATTTAATCAATGGTCCAAGGACAAAAAGGCATGTGTCTTAAAATTACCTAACCTCCTGAGTGGTCTTTTTCTCAAACTGTAAAACACTTTCATAACCCTGTCATGAATTAAAACATCCAAAATATTTTTAAATCATATGACTATTTTATCATGATGCTATTATTTGTGAATACACAATAATTATAAGGGGAAAGTCATCAATTATTCTTTACTTTTTAAGTAAACCACGTTGAATTACTAAATTAAAGGATTTCAAGATGTTAAAGCATTTATTAATGATATTTGAGATCATATAACAGGCTTACAAAAACTTAGTAAATTGAAATCATACAAAAAGGTTTTTTATCCTAAAATGAGCCTATACTGTCAACCAGGTTATATGTTCTATATTTTAAAAATAATACTCAAAAATGATACTTTTAGGTTAATACAATGCTAGTCCTAGGTCTAGCAAATTAGACGTGTCAAGAAACAGATGAAGTTTAAAACTTTTAATTGTTTATTTTTATGACACTTTTCAGTTAAAAAGACCCAATTTTGTGTGTTTTTTAAATTCTTTTAAAGTACATAAACTCTTAAAAATTACACAGCATAGCCAACTGCCATTTATTCTAGGAATTCTTCCTATCTAGACACAAAATAATGCAATATCTTAATCATAAAAGAAAGGATAAAATCATATGATCATCTAAAAAGAGTCTGAAAGCCATTTAACAAAATGTAATATCCTTTCTTGTTTAAAAACACTCAATTAAGTAGCCAGAAAAGATTTCTTCCACAATTTGTTAAAAAGCACCTATGAAAAATCCAACTGCAATACTTAATTGCAAAGACTGCTTTTCCCCTAAGACCGGGAACAAGACAAGATGCCTGCCCACATAAATTGAAGGTTTTAGTCAGGTTTGTCAGGAATGATGAAGAAAAAAAGGCACCCAGGCCGAAAAGAAGAAGTAAAATTACTTCTATTGGTAAAAGCACTATTTCTGTTTACAAAATTTTAACAAACTCAGTAAAATACTATATGAAATAATGACCAAGTTCAACAATGTTGAAGGTACCTGATTGATATACAAACAGCAATCATACTTCCATATGCTAACCATGATTCTAAAAATGAAATAGAGAAAATAATTCCACCAAGACTAGCATAATTCTAAGTATAATTTTGAATATAATTTTAATAATGAGTTGGAAGATCTGTATATTGTAAACTAAAAACATCACTAAAAAATGTAAATGTAAAGAATGCCTAAGAAAATGAAAAGACATCCCATATTCATGGATTATATTTTGAATTCATGGATTAAAATTTATTCTTAAAAATGATAATTTTTTCCAGTTCATCCAGATTCAACACAATTCCTTTATTAAAGTCATAGCTGACCTGCCCGGGCCTGCCCCGCAGGCATAGCTGTTGGGCCGAGCTTGCGGACAGAACCAGGGTCGGGTCCGCGTCACGTGCAGTGCCCAGCATAGCTCCCTGGGATTGGGAGGCCTTGGCCCCCACCCAGTAAAGGAGGAGGCTCCACCTGCATGCCCCGGGAGGCCGCCCTTCCTTGCTGCGCACGGGACCCAGCCTACTGGGTCCCGCGATCCTGCACGCCGCAAGAATCAGCGC
>RJWM01025120.1:0-29765 GCA_004363535.1 Dasyprocta punctata | reverse complement strand
TTTTTTTTTTTGTACTAGGAATCGAGCTCATGACCTTGTACTTGCCAGGCAGGCATTGTGCTGCTGAGCTAAATCCCCAGCCCTAATTATACTTATCTTAATTAGGCAACATGTTCTTTTTCAATCTTATTGTCAAATATCCAATCATGTAGTGGCAGTTTCAAAGTCCATGTAATTCTTTATGTTTTATTTTCTCACTCCTCTCTCATTCAATGTCTTATAAACAATAAAATTATTATTATTTAGTTCAACTTATTCACCTCTCTGTTTTTTACCTAAATGAGTGTCTGCAACAAAATAGTCACAGAGTAAGTGTATTTGTCAGGTGATCTTTCTTGGATAGACTGAATTTGGGTGGATATGATTTAAGATAGGCAAATATATCATGGTGCAAACTTACTAAATTTATTCATAATTGGTTTTATTATACATGTTGACTTCTAAGATCTGCTAAATGTAACTCATTAAATGAACTTGTTTATTTCTGGTTTATTCCTGTATAACTTTAGTTAGAATATTCTGATAGTTGTTTGACTAATTGATATGAGTTCATTAAAACAAGTGAGATAACAAACAACGGAACCGAACTCCCTATGTGACCTACCATTTCCAAAGTCAAAATATGTTTTCACATTACTCTTATGATTTAGGCAAATATTGCATCATTTTCTTTTGTATTAATGAACTCCTCGGTGGGGCAGTTTAATTGCTCACACATATTTTTCTCATGGGAAATTTAGAAATCAGAATTTGGTTTCCTGGAAGCTGATGTAAGATCAAAACCTGGCTCGGCCACTTCAGACTCATGTACACCAGATCTTGCGTCTCCAAAGAAAACAGAACCTTCCAAAGGGAGGCCCGAATCTCTTCCATGATTGCGGAAGAGCCACCCCACCCGCATTGTGAAAAATGTTAAAATGGACGGTTTTGTTTTGCTGTTCTTAAGCTGCAGACTCATCGCTCTGGCAGGAAACGAACCGAGGCCTGCAGCAGCGTAGCGCCGAGCTGAGCGAAGGCTACTGACCCTGGTAAGCGCAGCCATCACGATCCCAGGACCCTGCAGTTCACTGGGATTTTAATTGCTCACCTCCTTTATGTCCACTTACAAGACAGACAGACAGCCTATGTCTTGAGACAAGGATGCCTCGATTCATGCAGGTTTTATGTCTTCTAGGAGTTTCCAATAAAAATGACATCAACCACCAACCAGTGTTGAGTACATGGTATTCTTAAAATGAGCTTCAACATTGTTAGGTGTTTAATAGATACCTCAGTGTAAGTGTAATTCTCAGGAATGCTCACAGTTCTTTAAAAAAAATGAACTGAGATATGATGATTGATTTTATGTATAACTTTACTTATTTTGGGTTATGGTAATGAAATCAGCAATTATCAGTATATAAGTATCAGTACAAATCAGTGTCATAAGTTGTCTTTAAAGGAAAAGATTAAAATACAGTAGTGGAATTCAATATGTACAGTTTACAAGAGCATTATATCACTTTATGGAATTCATTTGGAAATCTCCATTCTCTCATGCCAGTTTTATAATATAAGGTATTCATCTTATTTTTATAAACTTTTTCTACTGTCTTGTTTTATGTTGTTATTTTCATTTCATACTTTTTTCCTGGATTTCATATCTAGTTTTGAAACCTTTAAGTTTTTTACATTCTTGGTGCCAGCAACATTCTTGAAAGATTATTAAAAGTATGATTCTCATACAGATTGATATTTTTGGTCACCTTTAATTTTGCGATCTGAAATAAAATTCTTAACAAGATCTGGTATATCTCATAAGTAATCCCATAACTCAGGGAAGCTGAGGCAAGTTCAAGACCAAACTGGCCAGTTTAGCAAGAACTTGTCTCAAAATTAATATGTAGATTTGAGGGTATGTAGCTCAGTGTGAAGACCATGGGTTCCAGACCCATTCAGGTATCATGAGCAAAGAAACAAAGAAATAAAATCTTCAGTAGAAAATACCTTCACCAAAAATGTTCTTGTTTCTCAGGGGCCCAAGAGAGGAGCTAGTTTAAAGATTTTCCCTAAAAACAAGACTCTTTTTTTATATAATTCTGATTTTTCATACTTAACCAAGAGAGGATGGCTATACAAAGAAACACGTGACCCAGCCTTCACTCCAGGCACTGGATGTCACTCTATCTTCATGGCCTCTGGCAGTGGCCAGGGCTCCCTCTGTGGTCAGTCCACAGTCAGTCTTGTCTCCTACATCTGTAGACAGAAGTGGGAGTTGGAGGCACAGGAACTTCAGGAAGGGAGAACTCTGAAACACTGACTATTATCTCAGTGATGGTTTCCTTCTCCAGTTGAATCTCTTTTTAAAATTTTAAAATATCGATGTAGCTCATATTTTTAACTGATACATGAAAACTGCACATCTTGATTGATAATAGCAAATATTAATGTCTGGTAAAGCTAAAACATATCATAATGATGAAATACTAATAGCTAAAATTTCAGTTCAAACACAGCCTAGCCAATTTACTGACTAAGACCATCTCCAAATAAAGAAAAAAATAAATAAAGTGATGAGAATTTAATTCAGAGTGAAGGCCCTGATTTCAATCATTAGGTGAGTAAAAGAAAAAAAAAGGTACCAAGTTGAATTTCAAAGGACTTTAACTGTGTTAACTCATTTATTACTCATCAAGCTTTTTTAGCAAGTGCTGCTACAAAATACAACTTACAAACCAGAAAATGAAACCACAGATTATGGAAACAGTGCCTGGTCCCACACATAAGCAGCAGAGTTGGGCATCACACTGTAAACTCCCAGTCTTGCTGTGCTTAGTAATGGGTAAAGAAACTGCACCGACTGTGCTAACACATTCTGTGAAGGAAGTTCCAAAGTTTGGCACTGTTTCTTGCTGTTTTTTTTTTTAATCAGAAAGCAATCTTTTCTTAGAGTTTTCAATTGGCCTGAAACTGTCAGTTTCTTTTCTAAAATAAATGAGAAAAAGTAGTCCTTATTTTCAAGAACTTTGATAAATTATATATCAATTCTTTGAAAATTATGATACCAAATATTAGAGATTGCATTTAACCAGAAATCACTTACTATAAACACTTTTGAAAAAGAAGAAGTATAGGAAAAATATCTTTAATGATAATGCAAAAACCACAATTTTTGTTGTATCTATATTATAATCATTGTATCCAGAAAAAAAACTTTTGAGGTTGTTACACTCTTCTTCTTTATTCTAAGTGTTCTGTACCAATTTGAAGAACGGCATAGATTTCGATAATATTAGATTGAGGCACATTATGGGATGAAGCATGTGAAATAGAAAAAAATGTGTATATATGATGTGAAGATATTTCAACATGAGCTTCTATGAGACAATCATTTCACTGCATAAGCAAGAAAGCAGCATTAAATATGTTTTATCCTGTATCTGGACAAAGACATTCAAATAGCTCTTGTGATCCAGTTGGAAATAAACTAGGAGACCAGAGGGAAGGAGTTCAATTAAGAGGTTCATTTGAGGAAACACAGATGGCATTGAAAACCAGAATGTTGGACTGGGTGTGTATTTCAGTGCTAGAATCTTGGCCTCACTCTGGAATTGAACTCAAGGACATAAAAAAAAAAAAAAAAAAAAAAAAAAAAAAAAAAAAAAAAAAAAAAAAAAAAAAAAAAAAAAAAAAAAAGGTCAGTGGCATTAGAGCAGCAAATTCTGATATTTTCACATTTCCCATCATTGGCTCACTGGCTCTTGGTCGGGTAGGATACTTATTTAGACCAGAGGCGCAGGTAATAATGATGTACACCAAATCAGAAATGTCAGAATATACACAGCGTTGGAAAGTGATATCCACTGAATCTTTAGAGTTGATCTGTTTATGTGCCTATTCTTTAACTATTTTTAAACTGGACATATGATTTGGAATGGACATAGGAAAGCTGTCATTGTGCAGGTACTAAGTTTGGAAAAGGTACAGGATTCCTTACCTGGAGGAGAGCCAAACTCCCAGCCCTGGTTTTTTTGAGGCAGGGTCGCATTATGTAGCTCAGGCCGGCCTTGCGCTCGCATTGTAGCCCAAGCCGGCCTGGAACTCACAACGCTCCGCCTACATCAGCCTCCCGAGTGCTGGGATTAAAGGCGTGCGCCACCACGCCTGGCTTGGAGGAGAGAATTTGATAAGGAAGAAGTCAGTTCTGAAGGAAGGCCTGGGAGAGACCACCGGGTGACTGAGGATGCAATGGGGTTAGGAGAGAAACCAAGTGAGGAGTGCAGAAGCCAGAGGATTTGGGAATCTTAAGAAGAAAGGCAAATTTTACTACTTGATATAAAAGTGTCAACGTATTGAAATATGTTTGAGTTAGACAACAAGAATCTAACTTGCAATGTTGAACAAAACAGTGTTTTATGTTTTAGTGATGAAGTGAGTGGGTGAAACAGAGCGGATGCCTGAAGGAAAACAACACAATGCAATGAAGAAAATAAAGGCAGCAGATACAGAGACATGTGTTTGAAAGATGGAATTGATTGAAGCATTATTACATGGTGAAGGTTTAGAAGGCAAAGAGGATTAGTCATAGCACAGGGACCTTAGATGACACAGTGGAAGTTGTTAAGATTAACTTCAGTGGGCAGCAGCTCATTTTCCCCAGGGAAGGAAGCAAGGGAGAGAGCAACATGGATGTATTCAAATACTTGGATGAGGACTTAATTTCTATTACCTATTTTTATCGTGAAAATTAAAAATTACCTTCTGGATTGAGAAAAAATTCATAAAATAGAATCCTAAGTAAAATCGTGGAGGACTAAAATAGTTATTACATGAGGGTAATGGTTGTGCGTGCTATGAGCTACAAAAGAACAAGTGTATGTCTCTTTGTGCTCTCTCTATATGCACATTATACATGTATATATGTATATGTATATATTCACACACAACTTAACAAAACTTAATGACACATATAAATATAAAATACACATGTTCACTGTTACTATTCCATGTATTCATTGTTTCAACTTTTACAGATGGAACTAAACAGAATTCTAAAATCTCTAATTTTAAAGACACAGAATTCACAAATAAATGGCAAATACATATGAAATTCCATTTTTCCACAGTGAGAAGAAAAATCAATTATCTCTAAACTGGACACAATGTTCATGGACAAGTATTTGCTTTAGGAATGGTACTCTGTACTTTATATGTAGTAAACTAGAAAAAGAAGAATGAAGGGTAGAATTAATTTAGAGGGATGAGTAGCTAAGCTTATTTAATTTGTTGTTGTATTGCTTTGTTTTACAGTTTTCCACTATGAAGGGAATGCAAGTATTCTTGGCCTCATTTACTATATACACCTAGTTTGGCTAAAATAAATTTGCAAGCATAACAAATTGTTATTCAATAGTTTAGACTCCAGATTAAAAGCGAAATTTTTGCCTGAATTCATGGAGAATGGCTACATTACCACTTAATATCAGTTAACTAGTGTGACAGGGATTATATTGAGGCTGTGGCAGGAGTTCATTTAACTCTTATATTTCAGGAGAAAGATATCTGGCATTCACATAGCTACATAACAAAGCTGAAATATGTTGAGCAGTTCCTATGCCTCAAATTGCATAGCCATAGTGCATGGCACCAAAGAGATAGTTACTGAGAAAACTTACTCTGAATCTTTGTTCTCTCTGTTTTACAAGTGGACTTCAAATCACTTGAATGAATTCTTTGGAACCTCATGGGGGAAGCCACAGCTCAAAGCATAAAACACAGACCTACCCCATCCACAAGGCTTTGCCTGGAGTGGTAAATCTGCAAGAAGGCACAAAGGAGCACAGAAGTCCTGTTTTCAGAATTTACTACACCAAAGTGATTATCTGCTATTTCTTGACAGGGATGATGAATGAGAAAATGAAAGAATTTAAAGTGAAATTGCAGGTTTAATTTGCATACCTGGCTTGATGGTGATGCTGGTCAATGTTGAAAATAACAGGTTTGATAAGGCAGGTGGTAAATTCCTGATTTAGTTTTATATATTTAAAAGTATGCATTAAACTGTACTAACTTTCGATATATCTCATTGTCTTGAGAATGTGCAAGTGGATTTAGAGTCACTGTCCTATTATTTTTACCTTTTTCCTTTTTCTCTGCTTAGCTTCCCATTATTGCTACCACTTCTATCTTTACTCTGTCACCACTCCAGACACCCAGAAGCACTGCGGATGATGAGGTTGGAGAATGGCACTGTGACTACAGAGTTCCTTCTCATGGGGTTCAGTAACCATCCAGGACTTCGGCCTCTGCTGGTTGCTGTGTTTTTATTCATTTACTCTGTCACCTTGATTGGGAATCTTGGCATGATTTTGTTAATCACATTCAGCTCCCACTTGCACACCCCAATGTACTTCTTCCTCTGCTTGCTCTCCTTTGTGGATACGAGCTACTCTTCTGTCATTGCGCCCAAATTACTCGTGAACTTGATTTCTGATGACAAGACCATTTCTTACAATGGCTGTGCTGCGCAGTTATATTTTTTCTGCTCTTTGGTTGACACGGAGTCTTTCCTCTTGGCTGCCATGGCTTATGACAGATATATAGCAATCTGCAACCCCCTGCTTTATACCGTTATTATGTCCAAGAGACTTTGTTGCCAGCTTGCACTTGTAGCATTTCTGGGCGGCACTATAAGCTCAATTATTCACATCACTAACACTTTCCTTATAGACTTCTGCTACAAGGAAATAAACCATTTCTTTTGTGATTTCTCTCCACTCTTTTCTCTGTCCTGCACTGATACACACATACATGACCTCATTCTGGTGGTATTTGGTAGTTTGATGGAAGGTACTGGTCTTCTAACAGTTCTCCTTTCTTATGTCTATATTCTAGCAGCCATCCTTAAAACAGGTTCAGCAGAAGGAAGAAGGAAAGGATTCTCCACCTGTGCCTCGCACCTGACAGTGGTCACTATTTATCATGGCACTATGATCTTCGTTTACTTGTGCCCAAGTGTGGGCAATTCAATGGACATTAACAAAGTGGCCTCTGTGTTCTATACATTGGTTATACCCATGCTGAACCCTCTCATTTACAGCCTAAGAAATAAGGATGTCAAGAATGCCTTTAGAAAAATTTTTATTCCCAAAAGTCTATCTTAATATAATAAATGGGTCAAGAAATTTGAACAGTGTTCTTTGACTTCTGTTTCTGTTCCTTTTTTAAAAGTTAATTTAATATGAGTATTTCCCAAATCTATTGATACTGAGTTCTTGGCCACAGAGGAGGGCCAGAGCCTCACATTCAGCTCAGCTATCACAGTACTTGCCTAACATTATTATCACTATTATTTTAGAGTGATATATATATATCAGAGGAAGATTCGCCCTTCACTTTATCTTCCATTTCCATATCTGGAGAAAATAGGATTAGAGTTTCCACTTGCATGACACATCTTCAGTGCATGCATTTTCTTTGGTTAAATTTTCTTAGAAAGAGAAAATGATAAAAAAATTATTTAAAATATTATTAATGTCCAGGTAAAGTGGAGCATTCACAGATTGTTGATACTTCAAAAGGTATGAAGATGGCGTCTTCCTTCCATAAGACTTGTGGTAGTTATGGCAAAGAAAGATCAATTTGCTATGCTTATTGGTCTCTTTATTCAGATCTAGCAAGGGCAAAAGACAAGAAAGGAAAATTGAACCCCAAAATACATGATCTTAGGCAACAGCATGATGAATTGTGATCTTCATAACTCTGAGTTGGGTCAATTATAGTGAAAAAATGATTTACTGGGAATATTTTGTCAAGCTATTCATAAATTATCCCAGCACCTTGAAAGACTGAGGCAGGAGGATGCACAATTCTCTGAAAAACCAATGGAAAAAGGAGGTTTTATAAAACTGACAGAAAAGGACCTCCCCACCTTCATTTTATTGTATTATGCTCACCTTCACGAAATTTGTCTGGACCTCTTGCCTTTGTCCCAGGCTGAAATGAAATACTTGCAACAGGTGTTAGATGTGAAAGAATTCTCTTCTCAGACCTGGGCTCCTCAACCACCCAATGCAGTGATATCAGCAGTATTCCCATGATCCTCCAGTCTTCTTCCTCAGCTGGCAGAGGGAAACAGCCCCTCACCCTAACTCTGGTGTGCAGACATCTGCTGTGCAGACGGAACCTGGACATCACCGAAGGACACTGGGCAGGGCTCCGTGTCCCTTGAGGAGTTCACGCATTTTCCTACGTGTCTGTTGAATATCATTTAAAACGTAATCAAACCACAACTTTGAATCAGCACAGTTTAAATTGTAAAGAAAGAATTATTGACATAAATTTGTATTCAGTGGAAAAACAGAAAAGAACGTGCTATATTAGTATTTATATTAATATTTTACTTTGTAACACTTCATAGTGTCTTTGAATCTAAAAAATAAACTGGCACCTTATTGTAACTAACATGTTGATAGTGGTCATTTAAGAGTGGCTGTATTTAGCTAATCCCATAATATATTACCTTTTCACTTCCTTCTCCAAACATTTCCAAAAAGTACTCTCAGCAGTGGATAAATCATTGACATATCAGAATCCCCCTTGGTGGAAGAAAATAAATGTGATTTACAAAGTTTTCCATCAGTTGATGTGATTTCCATGCAAATACTTTCTCACTGCAACTTTCCTGTCCAAACCTACTCATTTCAAAAATTTTTCCTCACATTTTAATCCATGCATATTGTTTTATGAATTTCCCTTCACTTTCAAATGATAATTTGTACTCTGAATCTCATTAGAACTTTACGTATATTCTGAAAACTTTCATATATTCTGAGTTATCTTGTAGTAGCCTGTATACATATCCTATCCCTCTACAGTGGTGATTTATTAAATCTTATTCATTAGGCTCTTTCTTTTTTTTTAATCACAGTACCAAACCCAGCCTGCACTCTGGGTGAATATTTATGAAACAAATATAAGCTTAGTGTAGACTGTCTTTAGTTAAGGTTATGTGCAGTGGGGGAAAACAATATCCAGAAACCAGTCATATCTCTTGAATTACTTCTGTTTCCTTCTCCACAGTGGTACTGCATGAGCCATTTATTAAATACAGTGAACTTTTGGAAAATCATTTGTAAATGGTTTGCAACTAAATTAAATTCTGACCAAATTAAATTCTAGTTCATAAAACATTTCCTCAAGAGTCCACAAGTTCTAAAACAGTTTGATTTATGAGTGCACAGAACTAAATTCTGAGGGAAGCCTGCTCTGAGAACCAGGGATGGGAACTGGAGCTACGAAGGCTAGGATGACGGCTTCAGTGACTAATGCAGCACACGCTTAGAGAAAGTGGGGCTAGACAGTAAAGATAAAGGTCTCAATTCAAAAATGAGGGAAAACAGAGGTAGAGAGGATGAATTAAAACAAAAAGTCATCTGAGGTTGAAAATAAATTCTAGACCGTAAATTGAAGCACAGTGCTTTTTAATGGGTTGGGATGAATTTTCATTAAAAACAAATTTTTCCATAGAGATCAATAATGTAACAGGGCTTCAGCTCATGCCAACTTTCCATAGTGATGACAGGAATGGTGTCCCATGGTTGAGGATGACTGCATGCTTTGCATGTAATGCTCAGCAGGAAGTAGTTTCTGAAATGCTTGAGTTCACCGCAGTAGAGAGAAATTGATTCTTTCATTGCTAGGTGCCATTCCAGCTGTGGCCCTTGGGATGGGGCTGCACAGGACCCCATGAATGAAGTACTCTGGGATGAATGATCTAAGTCACTTCCTGAGAACACAACATAGTTTCAGGCTGAGCATCAGAATAATGTGGTTTGTTTGATCTGCTATGGAGAAAATTTTACTCAGGAATAACCAGAAGTGAGGGTAGAGTCAGGGAAACATAAGTCCTCTGGGTGTTGGGCAGAGATCTTTCAACATGACACAAGGGTGCATCTGTAGCCTGGATCTGGTCACCTAGCTGAGCAGGCGCTGAAGAGCACAGGATGGAAAGCCTCAGGGACTGCATTTCAGTACCTGAGGCAAAGAACAGCAACACCCTCTCTGAACAACTGGGATGTCAGTCCCCCCACACATCTTTTATGGAGACAGGGTTTCACTATGCAGTTCAGGCTGAACTTGAACTCACTTTGTAGCCTAGTTTGGTCTTGAACTTGCGGTGATCCTCCTGCCTCAACCTCCTCAGTGCTGGGATTACAGGTGTGTACCACCATGCCTGACTTCACAGAGACTCTCTTAAGAAATACCAGGTATAATTATAAGTGCTGGCAGGATATACAGATATGAACTTGTATTGCTTATGTGAAACCCTTGATTAAGAGATGAAATAAATTAAGACCTGAATATTGTCACACAACGAACAAGGGACAGACTGAACCCATATCTGTCTCATTTTAGCATCCAACTTCTTTCTTAGAATCTCTCCTATCTTTACCATTTCCTTAAGACAAAAACTACCAAATACAAAGAGAATTCTTTAAAATACACAAAATTATTAAGTCAATGTCTTCAAAGGAAAAAGCAATGTGAATTTATGCCAGTGATAGGCAATGAGGACAATTTTAAATATGACTATGCCTAGTTTTTTATAGTTTTCAATATATTTGCTGTTTTTGATAAACCAAATTTTGTCAGGAAGTCTCTTGAGAAGTCCTAATCAATAATATCATTTGAGATTAGAGAGGAAACAAGTATTTAAGAAATGGTGCCCTATGTTTATTCCTTTTAGACTGGCCAGTTAGTAGTGCAAGAAAAGTTTCTGCTGAAAATGCATATCTCTTATAAACATAGTCATTCATATGATGGTTTGAAATGTATAATATCACTATATTTTAGAACTAAAAGAATACATAAAATTGGGAAAGAGGAATTAAATTGAAAGCACAGTAATACCCTCATGTTCTTTTTATGATAAGAACCTAATAAAAGATAATACTCATGAGCATCTGAAGTTTTGTACCTTTTTCTGTAGCAATATTAGTTGACAAGTAATTATATTTGGAAGAACATATCCAAATTGCGAAATGTAATGACTGTAATATATTATGGGATTAGCTAAATCCAGGCACTCTTAAATGACCACTATCAACACGTTATTTAGAATAAGGTGTCAGTTCATTTTTCAGATACACAGACACTGCAAAAGGTTACAAAATAAAATATTAATATAAATACTAATAAAACACGTTCTTTTCTGTTTTTCCACTGAATATAAATTTATGTCAATAATTCTTTCTTTACAATTTAAACTGTGCTGATTCAAAGCTGCGGTTTGGTTGTTTACATTTTAAATGATATTTAACAGACACGTAGGAAAACGAGTGAAATCATCAAAGGACAAGGAGACCTTTCCAGTGTCCTGCAGCGAAGTCCAGGCTCCGTCTTCACAGACGCTGCGCAGGTGCTGACTGCAGCCCACATGCGCTCCAGACTTAGGGTGAGGGGCTGCTTCCCTCCTCAAGCTGAGGAAGAAGACGGGAGCTGCTGGGCATGGGACGCTGCTGATTTCACAGCGTCGGGTGGATGAGGAGTCCAGTGTCTGAGAAGAGAGTTCTTTTACATCCAGCGCCTGTTGCAAGTATTTCATTTCAGCCTAGGACAAAGGCAAGACGTCCAGACAAATGTCATGGAAGGTGAGCATAATACAATAACACGAAGGTGGTGAGTTCCTTTTCTGTCAGTTTTATAAAGCCTGCTTTTTCCATTGGTTTTTCAGGGAACTGTGCTTTGTGTATTTAGTAACTGTGGAATGGCAACCTGGTGCAGAACATTATATCATAAAAGAGAAAAACAATGTTAGAGAAGGAAAGAAAAAGCATTGTCTTTATTAAATTTTTAGTCTAAGCAGGATGTTGCTCTAATATATTTACTATTTACCCTGAAGTATTATGAGGACGATTTTTATAGACTGAAAGTACTTCATAGAAAAAATACCAAGATGATTAAACCAAGATGATTAATTTCAGCTGTCTGAAATTCCCTTCTGATCATCAATTATATTTTTTATCTCTCTTTTTAAAATTTCAAACTAAAAGATGGTATGTTAAATTGGTATATGGGGACAGTTTGCAAACCCCATGATCTCTCACTGGGACACACTTACCAATGAAAAGGGGAGACACAACAGGATTCATTATGCAGTTAGCAAAACAATATTGTTTTTATTTCCCTAGTTCAGAACATTGACAAAGTCCTGTGATTACTGCACTTTATACTCAGTTCGGTGTGTGGATACATAATAGAAATTATTTTGCAACTAAAGGCTCTGACTTAGGATCCTTCTGCCTCAGTCTTTCACGGTGCTGGGATAATTCATGAAAAACTTGACAAAAGATTCCCAGTAAATGATTTTTTCACTTCAATTGATCCAACTTGGAGTTATGAAGATCACAATTCATCATGCTGTTACCTAAGATCACATACTTTGGGTGTTAAATTTTCCTTTCTTGTATTTTGCACTTCCTAGACCTGAATAGAGACCAATAAACATAGCAAATTGATCTTATTTTGCCATAACTACCACACGTCTTATGGAAGGGAGGTGACATCTTCATATCCTTTGAAGTAGCAGCAATCTGTGAATGCTCCAGTTTACCTGAACATTAATAATATTTCAAACAATGTTTTTTTTAACCATTTTCTCTTTATAAGAAAATTTCACAAAAGAAAATGCATGCATTGAAGATGTGTCATGCAAGTGGAAACTCTAAACCTATTTTCCAAAAGAAATCTTTGTCCTCATTGGGTTGTTCCACCATCAGCATCTCCTGCAACCTGGAGCAGGGTCCTTCAGATGCTGCCCTGAAAGCAGCAAGGACATCTCATAGTGGCTCCTGGCAAACATAAGCCATGCAATATTAACTGGAGAATTCAGAGGCTCAGAGGGTGTGGCAGAAGCCTTGAAGCACCTGCCTTCGGCCCCATTTTCTCAAGTGTTTCTTTCAGTGCTCTGACCTCATGAACTTGAATAGAGTCAGACAAAGCAGCAGGACTTTGAATAAGTCCCTAGATGAATGCTTTTGATTTCCCATGTAATTAGTATGCGTGTATTTATAGATTCATTGTAATAGATCTCACAACCACTTAATTACTTTCTTAAAAGCTATGAAACTAACCCTCGGTCACAGTTTGATACCTAATAAGACACTCAGGATCTTATTACATAGATTGATTTTGTTATTTGCTGTTCCAAATTGGTTCTCAGTCACAAAGCTTCAGGTAGAAAGGCCACAAGCACACTGTCCTAGAACTCAGAATGCTTGCAGTCCCGAGTCAGAGGTGGTAGTTTAATAATCAGGGCGATAAGTAGAACAGTGCCTACGGGAAGCTATTATTTACTAGACATAAGAGTGGACATTTAATGAGGGATGAGAGAGGGAACTAGGGAAGGGACACTGGGTGAGAACTGCACCATGGCATGGGGACTGGACAGGGAGCTTTGCTTTGCAGTTTGCTTTCTGTTCAATTTTAATTGACACAACACTGTGCAAAGCTGTGGGGCACAATCATTTAATTGTCATATATTCGTTATACAATGATCCAAAGAGGATATGGGCATATGTATTTCTTCAAATATTTACCTTTAATAGAGAAACATTCAGAATTGGATCATATACTCAATGAAAAATGGACCACACATCATTATTGACTACAGTTATCAAGCTATGACATAGAACCCTGGAATGTATTCCTCCTACGGCTCTTGTTCTGCTCAATAGAAAAAGAAAACACATTCACAGAAAAATATAATTTGAATGCAAATTGTCATAAACTCAAATAGACAGTTCTTAAAATATTACATAAATTACTAAGAAGTCTGCAATAAAATATTCACTTCATCACCATTTTTGTCCTCATTCCTTCCATCTTAGACATTTCACTTTAAAATCTTTTTTCTGTGCAACTTGAATTCTTGTTTAAAAATATTTTTCCTCGTCAATTCTACTTTGATGTACAACTATGTATTGCTTGATCTGGAAATAAAATCTCCATTTCAAAGGTTCTTTTCTTATTTGCAGTCTACATTTAGACATTTTGCTTGTACCAAGAGTACTTTGCCTTTTGCGTGATATAATTTATACTTTATTTCAAATTAATTATTAATTAGAAATTATTTACATAAAACAAAAAGGCAAAGTTACAAATTCAAAAAGGGACATATTAGCCAGTGAATATTTTGGAAAGATTAAATCGATTAATAAAATATTTACCAAACAAATGAGACTATGGTGCACTAGCATGGAGACTAGAAAGTTTTCCAAAATTAAAGAGTATCATATCTAAATTCAAGACAGATAATGAAGTACAGTATATTTAGGAAGCTGCCCACTGCTAGTATGCAATGCTTTATGTAAATACAAATTATATTAAATTGGTATATTATAAACCACTTTACATTATATGACTTGAACAAAACAACAAGAATGTACATCTGTGTCTGTAAAAGTCTGTAGGTATTTGGAGCATTTAGAATAATGTGCATTTACTTAAAATAATTTTCTTTTTAATTTTTTCACAGCTTCTTTTACATCCTTGTTCCGTAGACTATAAATCAGAGGGTTCAGCATGGGAATCACCAGGGTGTAAAAGAGTGATGTAATTTTGTCCTGATCTAGGGAATAGGCAGAACTGGGGCGGAAGTACATGAAGAGAAGAGTTCCCTGGAAGATGGCAACTGCAGTGAGGTGGGAGGTGCAGGTGGAGAAAGCTTTGAACCTTCCCTCAGCAGAGCGGATCTTTAAGACTGATAAAATGATATAGCAATAGGAGACAAGTACCCCTGAGATTGTGCTCAGTTCTATAAAACCAAAAATAGTGAAAATCACTAACTCATTGACTTGTGTGTCAGAACAAGAAAGGAGAAAAAGAGGAGGTAAATCACAGAAGAAATGATTGATCTCAGTAGACCCACAGAAGCATAAGCGGAATGCCAGTGTGGTGTGGATCAGGGCATCAGTGAGTCCCACCAGGTAAACCCCAGCCAGGAGCAGGTAGCACAGCCTGCTGGACATGTGGGCCGTGTAGAGCAAGGGGTCGCTGATAGCTTGGTACCTGTCAAAGGCCATCACTGCCAGCAGCACGCACTCAGTGTCTGTGAACATACAAGTGATGAAGAATTGCAGAGCACAACCAACAAACGAAATTGAATTGTTCATGGCAAACAGGTCCACCAGCATCTTGGGTCCCACCGCAGTGGAATAGCAGAGGTCAGAGAACGACAGGTGGCTGAGGAAAACATACATGGGTGTGTGAAGCCGAGAATCTACTCTGATTAAAATGATCATTCCAACATTTGCTAAGAGAATAATGAGATAAAAAAATAGAAACACCATAAATAAAGTCACTTTCATTTCAGGGTTATTTGTAATTCCCAAGAGAAAGAATTCAGTTAGTGATGAGCAATTTGCAAAATCCATTCTTCTTTGTTGTTTAAAACTGGAAAAAATGCCATCAAGAGAATGATAGATTAGAAATTGATCATTCTACATTTTCAAAAATGTTATTATGAAGCAAGCTATGATTTTTTTTCTCTAAATTGTTTCATTTACTGCAAGAAACTGACAAGGCAAATGGCACTATTAACGGAACATTGTGATGGTATGAAGTTGATCAATTTTGATTCTGAATTTGTACAAAATTCCCCAGATGTGTTACTTACCTTGTTTTCTATCATTAACAGTAGAGCAGCAGATGTGAATAAACTCCTAGTTATTTCCCAGATTCAAAATGATATAAAATAAATTCCAAAGTCAGACAGATAGTCCAGAAAATACAAGATTAAACATCTGAAATCCCATTCATTACATTATTCAAATAATGTAATTGACTTTAGTACTGACAATGACACTGCATATAAAATTCACGTAAAGTGAAAGCCCTTATGGTATCATTTTTGCCATGTAAGGTGTATTTAAAAAATGAAATGAGCTTTTTTTAAACTATTCTGTCATTTATCATGAATGGTTGCCAAAACTTTTCTAACCTGTTTAGATTCACTTAATTCCAAATCCCTTAAGCCAAAGTGATATGATCAAAAGAAGTGGTAACAATAGATTATAGCAAATACACTTATCATCGTTTTTTCATTTGCCTTTCTCATTATAGTGAAAACAGGGAGGAAATAGTAAAAGTTTTCTAATAAACAGGATCCGTTTCTTGTGTTTCTGACTGCATTTCTGTGTGTGTATACGTACCTGTTCATGTATGTAACCTTTGATATAACATTGAATATACATGGTAGCATGACTTATGAATTACTACTTCTATATGTAAATAGCATAGTATGTGACCAGTTAGGACCTGATTTTGTATACTTGAATTTTTTTTTGTTTTTTGATACTAGGGATTGAACTTATGACCTCGTGCTTACCAGGAAAGTGTTTGAGCTGCTGAGCTAAATCTCTGGCCAACTTGTATAAAATATGTAGAAGTAAAACCTTTATAGTCATAGCATAATTGATTTTATCATTAACAATGATACTGCATAAAATTTATAAATGAAGATCAATAAGCTCTATCTTTATCGTCTTTTGAACTTACTGAAAAATAACAAATATTTGACTGAATAAGGTGTCATTTGTCATCACTGGTATGCAAAACTTTTTTAACTGATTTGTGTAACTCACCAGATTCCAAAACAACAAATTTGTAAAGGAAAACAGGAGGGATTAAAAGAAATAAGAACAGCAGATTACAACAAAGCACTTATTTACCATGGTCTGTTGAATTGACTGTCTCAGTTAATGGAAGGTGGGAAGGTAAACAGGAAATGATTCTGAGATACACTGGCTTTCATTTATGCATTTCTGCTTGAATTTCTGTATGTATGTTGTGTGCGTCTATCTGTTCACTTACGGAATGTGCAAGATTAAATCTTATTTTTTTTAGACTAATGGCTGACCTTTACACATAATGATATTTGAAATGTGTTCTCTATTATTTGAATAAAGCTAAAAGCGCATTTTAAATTTAACTCCTCCACATCATTTGCAGTGAGACTTTTTAAATAAATGGTTTACTTATGAATCATGATTAAAGTATGAATCAATAAAAACCTTCAAAATCCTTATGCAAATAACAAATGCATTCATTCAGATTCATACATCTGAAAAAAGATATATTCGGCCACTAGTTAATGAAGAATATCTTCAACCTAGTAAGTACAAACTCATTCATTTTCACATTCCACACTATTTAAATCCTCATTTTTATAAAGAAGTTCCATTCTTTAAACTCAGATACCCACCTGAGAGGAAAAAGTCCTTCTGCTGTTTTCTCTGGTACCTGGACAATACGTACATCACATTTCTTTTCATACAGTGGCTGTTGGATGATTCTTGTCATCCCCTGCCTTCATGTTTTTATGCTGTTCCAACATGCCTAATGAGATCCTTGGCTCCATAAGTTCTCCTGAGAATACTGCAAGAACATCAGCAAGGGCTCAACTTCTAGTTCTTCATGCTTATTAGCATGTTAATCAGTATGGAGCACTGACCAGATTTTTTAAAGACTAGCATTTACTGTTTGTCACGACTCTCCAATTTCTTTTCTTAAAATCAGACACCTGATGAAAATGAAACACATTATCTGTATACTGATTTCCCTGTGCTTTTTTCACTTTTCATCCTGTTTCATTCATTTCTGAAACTGTTTTCTTCATGGTTTAGACAAATGGTGATCAAACATGTTTTTTTTTTTTTAATTCACTCTTGTCTATTCTTTTACCCCAACTGCAAGTCAAGCACCATCACTTAAAGTATTTTACAGCTTTAAAGTTTTCACTGCATATTGTATTCTACTTTTTTTTTCTTTGGTGTGCACATATGTTTCTACCTTCCTACAGTCAACAGCACAGACACCTGCATGAATAATGTTTTAGTAAACTGTGTTGTTCAATGTAGTCAGGTTTTTAGGCTGTGGCTGTCCAAAAAGAATAGACATAGATAAGATATGAAGTCTACTTTTGCTAAGAGAGTTTGCATGTATAACAGTGATTGGATTTTTAAAAATATCTATGTTTGGACAATTTTTTGAGAAAAAGCCAAATTTATTTATTTTAAATAACTTTGCATTCTGTTATTTAGTGTAGATCTTTGATAACTGAGAGGTATTAAATTTAAGAAGTACATGAATAACTTTGTCTTTTGCCTACTGATACCAGTGAATATTTTACTTTCCTTACTATCTTTTTCTCTGAACTTGTAGAACTTTATATGGGACAAAGAACAAACTTCTTCCTTTACATTCTTCCAATCAAAAGCATAATGTCTTCATTCTCTCTATTATAAATGTGCACTTCCATCAATTCTTTATTTGTTGGAATAGAAAATTTTATGAATTAAAACATAAACCACTATAGAAATCTTACCAAATATCAGACATTTTTCTAATGTTATGTATCTCCATGTATGTCATGTATATTGTCATAAATTATAGCATATTTTCATAACTAACAACTTCACTGAATAGATTACAAAAGTGAGATTCATAAGTAATCAATAAGGCATATTTGACCCCAAATCACAAGTTTTTAATCAGTTTTTCACTACAGTGAAGTAGAATAAAATTTTTCCTTTCTTAAAAATATGCTCTTGGCTGCTATCATGGAATAGTTTGTCCAAAATAATGAGTCTTGGAATTATAAGGAAATGTAGAGGTTGTCCAAGTCCATTTATACACTAAACCAGGCGGAAAGAAATGACATAGAATGCCATGCTTAATAATAAACTGTTTCAATTCTCTTAGCTGATATTTCAATACTGTTAGCCCTGGTTTGGAAAGGTCTGCCTTATCATACAGTATGTGAACATCCACGGAGAAAACAATCGGAGTGCAGCCCTATAGCTTCTGCAATATAACAGCTTTGAGGGAAGCTCTGTCCACTGACCTTTGTCGAAGATCGTGGTCCCCAATCTTTTAGTAGCAGGGACTGATTTCATGGAAAACAGTTTTTCCAGGTAGCAGAGGTGATGGAAGATCTTAAAATAACTCACGATATTTTGCTTATTGTATGCTTTTTTCTGTTACTATTATTACATTGCACAGTAAAATTAGTGGAGGGCCTAAGGCCCTAGGTTTGTGTTCCTGCATGTAGAAGAGCCCATCTGGTGGTGATGGGAGAATATGACACCCTAAATTTGTCTCTTATGATTAGTCTACCTCAGTACTTTTGGGACAATCTCAAGATATCCCACCTTGACTTTATTAACCCAGAACTTGTGGAGACTTGACAATGCCTCAAATGTTCTTCTCTTTATGACCAACATTATTTGCATGGGCAAAGTCCGTTCACCTGGACTGTTCACAAACGGATTACACATCATTCCTTCCCAACTGGGGGGAGCCATATGGGACTGGAAATTAATGCTCAACTTTCAAGAGCTGAGCTAGGTTTTCATGAACCAGGTTACAAAAGAATGTCTTGGCTCAGACTCTTTCAAAATACTTGCTGATGCTTGCACACGTCAATAATCTCAGTATTCATTCACTGTCTCCATAGGTCTGCTTTAGCTTTGAACGTAACCAGTTATCTACCTACTTACTAGAACACAGACGTCATTCTCCTCTGATGTGACAGATTGTGTTCATCGAGCCAGATGAACGTGACACATGAATGAAGGAGTTTTGGGAACTTTTCTGTGCCCCTGAAATATGCTGCCATTGGTGACTGTTTTTCTGAAGAACCTTTCTGGATCATCCCTCCTAACCCTGGCTACTGACCTGCTTTTAGAAAGCCATCTCATTACTGTATGTAAGACTTATCTTTCCACATTCATCTCCTTACAGAAGTGAATGAGTTCTAATGTGGTTGGTGATTTTAATCACATCCTGTAAAATGTTAATTTCTGCAACATTTTGTAGCTAAACAGGTTGCTATTTTCTTTAAATAAAGGTTTTTTTTTTTCCTTTTGGCAAACTTAGAGTCTTCTGTCTCATCATAGAGTATTTCTCAATTCAAAGTAGCTTTCAGCTGTCACTTTTTTTTTAAAACTCAGTTTGGATAGGGTTAGCATAAGAAACTTGTGACTGGCTCTGTGTGCGGTTTTGGAATTTTGGCGTTGGCAGTCGTGGTATATAAAATAATGACGGGCCATATGCAGGCTAAAGAAGTCCTGCACTCTGGCTGAAAGCCTGCCTGCAGATGCAGCTGAACCACCGAGTACATCAACTCAAATGCACTGTAAATCCTGCAATCAGATTTAGTGTCTGTGTGAGCCTATGCTATCATCACAGACAGCTGGGATTGTACTGTCTTTATGTGGCAGAAGAGGCCAGGGTGTTCTCCAGCTTTATACATACAGTACTCCCATGCCTGAAAATATAACCTGATTAATTTACCACCTCTTAAAAGAAGTCCTTCCTAATGTAATTATTTGGGGGTCATTGAATCTCAATACAAATTGAGGCCATCATAGCAGTGCTCATCATACACTGCTGGAAATTTTACAATATATTGCAGGTGGAAACTTAAACATTCTTTTGTCTATAACAAGATTTCTTTGTATATTTTTTTTCTGGGTTACTATCTTCTAATATGGCATTGTCCTGGGCTTTATACTCTTTCTTTCTTTCTTTCTTTCTTTCTTTCTTTCTTTCTTTCTTTCTTTCTTTCTTTTCCTTCCTTACTTCCTTCCTTCCTTCCTTCCTTCCTTCCCTCCTTCCTTCCTTCCTTGCTTCCTTCCCTGTCTCTCTCTCTCTCTCTCTCTCTCTCTCTCTGTTTTAGTTTTTGAGCTAGTAATTTCACTCTGTCCTTTCACACTGACCTTATTCATTTATTTATTCATTATTTTAGAGGGAGCATCTTACTAAGACTTAAATTGATAAGGCTGGGCCCATATTCTAATGCTCCTGCTTCAACCTCATGGCTTGTTGGGATTATATGTGTGCACATTAGGTTTGCTACTTGTATTTTGAAGTTTTTACACTAGGGTATGTTACCTTTGCAAGCAAGACTATAATATAGATCCTATAATCAGCTTCTATGATTGTAATGGACATTTAAGAAAATCATCGTGTTCTCTAGTTGCAATCAGAGTGGATTCTCAGATTCACACACCAATGTATGTTTTCCTCAGCCACCTGTCATTCCCTGACTAGTAAAAGTCTCCAGTTTATCTTTCCTTATAGCTGTGTAGTACTCCGTTTGATAAAAATGCCACATCTTTCCTATCCATTCCGTGGTTAATGAGTATTTGGGTTATTTCCAAAATTTAGCTATTACAAATTGCACTGGTATAAACAGGTATGCATATACATTGCTGTGACATGACATTTTCAGTTCTTCTAGGAAAATACCCAGAAGGGGAATAGTTAGATTGAATGAGACCTCCAATCCTAGTTTTTTGAGGAATCACCACACTGATTTCCAAAGTGGATTTTTTGATAATTTTTTCATGTCTAAATCTTATAATCTGAGCAACTACTTTCAAGATAACAATATGCAATATATTAACTAGTGTTAATTTCCTATTTTTTTGAAATTCTGTGTTGCTTTTATCTTTTTTGTTTTGTTTTGTTTTTAAAATAAAAGAAAAAATCGTTCTGTTTGATGTGGGCATCTAAGTATACAGATAATACATGTTTTCCCAAGAAGCTTGTTCAATGCTTGAGTCCAGAGAAAGTTAAAAAGGGAAACTAACAAGGACATACACAGACAGAGGCTGTGTTCTCCTGAAATTAATATCCATGTCTTTGCAGATTCATTACCTTTTACACACAAACATTTTACATACTTCCTTAAAGGAATAGTATACATGCAGGTGTATAGGATGATTTGTGTATGTTTGTCACATTTTGCACCCTCAGTAAATTTTGTGATATTAGGGTATGATAAGCCTTCATAAATGTTTTGTTATCTTTTGTTTCATTTTTTTTCCATTTTCCCCCAGATATATGTATTTTCTTGTATAACAGTATGAATGCTCAGTTCTGGGGCAAAAAAATAAAATGCTTACATGCTCATATAAGATGGTGATTTAAGGAAATTTCAGCACTAAATAATGAGTTAGGGTTATGGTGATTAACCGTAAAGAGAAACACTTAACCAGGAACAGAAATGGGAAAGAAGAAAATAAATGAGAAAGAGATAGAGACAATGATCCATAATTTCAGCACTCACATGTGCCTTTTAATTACCATGTGTGTGGTAATTAACTCTGTCAGGACATACAAGATAAATGAATGAATCAGATGCTGGCAAAAATAGGGGTAGAGAGGAAGAGGATAAAATAATAGAGATGCATCATGCAGGGATGCTACCTCTTCACAATGAATGTAACTATGTTGTACTCTAAACATGGACTAATAAAAATTAAAAATAGATAAAATTCAAAGAGTGATATAATAGTAAACATAACAAAGATTTATTGTGCACATATGCCAACTCCTCATG
The DNA here is from genome assembly GCA_004363535.1 of Dasyprocta punctata. Lineage (NCBI taxonomy): Eukaryota > Metazoa > Chordata > Mammalia > Rodentia > Dasyproctidae > Dasyprocta > Dasyprocta punctata. The sequence goes on along the minus strand of RJWM01025120.1, from coordinate 7,378 downwards.
ATGAATTAATCATTATATACTGTAGGTTTTTTCTTTTTTTGGTACCAGGGATCAAAGTCACAACCTCATGCCTGCCAGGCAATTGCTTAGGCCTCTGAGCTAAATCCCTAGCTCATTATATACTGTAAACATACTAAAAAAGTTAATTTTTTTATTAATAATAAACTTTTTATATGCAAATCCCAAGATCTCTTTGGTTTCTGAACCTCATGAACCCAGACAGCTACACTTTCTCTACTTGCTAAATCATTTGCCTAAAATTCATGTTAATACCCAAAATGTTTATTTTTAATTTTGAGACTGACTGAATATTTCCAAGAATGGCTTCCTCTTGAACACTGGATTTGTAGGTTTTTCTCAGGGAATTACCTGAAACTGTAATTCAGTGTTGTTCAGAGATTTTCTGTGTCTGATTTAGGTGCTCAGTTTAGGTAAAGTCTGTTCTCATCACTAAAGTATAAAATGTGCCAGTGATACACTACTGGAATGACCATCCAATATACAGAACAAAAGACAGTAAAATTTAACACACCTGACTATAAATTAGTTAAATAAAAAGAATGAAAAATGAAACCTTGACACAATGGAGAGAATCAAGAAAATGTTCCACAGGTTAATTCAAAGCAAATAATGAAGCTGGACAAGTTTGGATTTGCAACATTTTCTTATAATTAGGCATCAGTACAAATGTTTGTCTCAGTGAATTGAGCTATGTATGTATGTACTACAATTATCTCAAAACAATCGTGATTCTATGTGTTACACATAGATAGAATAAAACATTTAAAGCCACTTTTTATTTCTCAGCTTCTGCAGGGCTGCTTTCACATCCTTGTTCCATAGGCTGTAAATCAGAGGGTTCAGTGTGGGAATCACCAGGGTGTAAAACAGTGAAGTCATTTTGTCCTGATCTAGGGAGTAGGCAGAACTGGGGCGGAAGTACATGAAGAGAAGAGTTCCCTGGAAGATGGCAACTGCAGTGAGGTGGGAGGTGCAGGTGGAGAAAGCTTTGAACCTTCCCTCCGTAGAGCGGATCTTTAAGACTGATAAGATGATATAGCAATGGGAGATAAGGACTGCTGAAATTGTGCACAGTTCTATAAAACCAAAAACAGTGAAAAATCACTAACTCATTGACCTGAGTACTTGAGCAAGATATTGAGAGGAGAGGAGGGATATCACAGAAGAAATGATTGATCTCTTTAGACTCATAGAAACATAAACGCATTGTCAGTGCAGTGTGTGTCAGAGCATCTGTGAGTGCCACCACGTAAACCCCAGCCAGGAGTTGGGAGCACAGCCTGCCGGACATGTGGGCCGTGTAGAGCAAGGGGTCACTGATGGCCTTGTACCTGTCAAAGGCCATCACTGCCAGCAGCACACACTCAGCATCTGTAAAGACACAGAAGATGAACAGCTGCAGAGTGCATTCAATGAAGGGAATTGAATTGTTCGTGGCAAGCAGGTCCGCCAGCATCTTGGGCCCCACCGCAGTGGAACAGCGGAGGTCAGAGAACGACAGGTGACTGAGGAAAACATACATGGGTGTGTGAAGCCGAGAATCCACTCTGATTAAGATGATCATTCCTAGGTTTGTCAGGAGAATAATGATATAAACTACTAGAAGTGACAAAAATAAAACTACTTTCATTTCAGGGTTACCCAAGAGAAAGAATTCTGGTAATGACGAACAATTTCTGCTGCTCATTCTTCTTTGTTCTTGTTAGAAACTGTTGGAAAAATCAACAAGGCAAAGATAGATTAGAGAATAGTTTTATTTTTTCATATCCAATGATATGATTGAGGTAGTCCATGCTTTGCTTCTGTAATCTGTTTTCTTTACAATCGCATACTTTTAAGGGAAGTGCCAGTTTTAAAGTCCTACTCTGCCCTGTACAATGAAAACCAAGGAAAATGTATGCAGTTTGAGATCATAATGTAAAGAGAAAGAAATCAGAATGACAAACTTAAATACTGCATTATTTTCTCCTTTATAAAAACCCAAAATATAATTAAAGAACACAATATTAGATAGAGAACATGAAGAAGGAGATAAATTTTGCTCAAATGTTAAGAGGTTCAGGAGATGGAGAGAAGGCAGGAAGATTACAGAAAGGGTACAAAAATAACAAAGTTTGCTATGCATCTGTACCAAATTCCTACAAAGTATGCACAGCAAATATGCACTAATACAGATAAAAATGTAATAAAAGTTTATATTATTAAGTTAAAAAACAAAAGCAATAACTGTCTGTCTTAAATTGATCAACCTTTTTATACACTTAATTACAATTCTTGAGATATGTAACTTACTCTGTGCTGATAGTTTCATAGTGAAAATTGAAATGAATACCAACCTGGATCGGGGATTCAAATGAGTATAAAAATATAGAGTTTAACAAGTTCATCCAAAGGACACAAGACTAAATGCTACATATGCTTAACAAAGCAATGGTAATTGACAGTGTTTAGGAAGCATTATCTATTTCAGGGCTGGTGGTGATACTACATGCAGTATGAAAGCTGATTTAAATTTTGTCTGTTGTCCAGGTTTCATTAAAAAATAAAAACTTTTTAAACTGTTTCATCAAACACCACCACTGATTTTCCAGAGCTTATGGCACTGCTTTTTCTATGTCATCCAACTCTGCAAATTAATTGAAAAGGCAAAGAGATAGGATCAAAAGAAGTGGAGGTAGCAATTTATAACAATCAAACTGATTCATCAATGACTTTTTGAGTTTTTCATAAAAAAGAAAATTATAGAGAAATAGTGAAACTTTCAGATAAGTAAGTTTCTATTTCTTGTGTTTATATTATTTATGCATATATGTGTTTGAGGTTTCCAGTATATATGCATATACATAAAAATTTGGAATAGGATAAGCATTCGGTTATTTCTTCTAGATATTACTACTATGGTATATGACTCAAAAGGACTTCAATTTCTATAAATGTGTGTATGTTAACTCTCATTTAAATAAAACTGAAATAAGTTGAAATTTATGTGTATCAAATAACGTGATTTTCACAAAGAGCTAACCACATATAAATAACTAAAATATGATTAAATAAAAGCTTTACAATTCTTATATGAATGAAAAATGAAGTCAATTCCATTCACACAAGTCTGACAAGAATATACCACAGTACAACCATTAGAATGCAGTTTATTTAACTGAATAATCAGCCATAAAATCGTTCTAATACACATTCCTGAAGACTGAATCTCTCCAGTTGAGAAAGAAAGTAGAGTTTTAGTTTTCTCATATTGTTTAAATATGGCCATTCATTCACTCACCTGATGTGAGCAAGTCCTTCTGTCCCTTTCTTTTGTAATTGAGCAATGCATAGATCATATCTATTTTCACCTGTGACAGTTGAGACTTAAATCTCATAAGCTCTCCTTTGACTCTTTTGTCCTACTGCATCATAATTAATTGAATTCCTGGTTCAGTGTTCTCCTCTGGGACTACTGCAATAACTTTCATAAGGCTGAACTTTCATTTCTTTACCTTCGTCAATTATCTGATCAGTACCAGGAACTTGCTTGATTTTTTAAACACTATGATTCATAACTTTCCTTGTTCCTTGAGTGAAATCACATGAAATGAAACTGAAACACATCCTGTGCTTAACAATTTCAATGTCCTTTCATTGTGCATCCTGTTTCTTTCATTACTAAAACAGTCTCCCTTACTCCCAATTGGACAGCATTTAATCCTAGATACTGCTTTTCCAGTAATCATTTTCTAAATTCTCTCCACCAAGTTCACACCGACCACTTTCATTTCAGTTATTTCTTGGATGTTCAATTTTCCTTGCACCTAGAAAACTCTAGTTAATCTTTATTTTATCTGAACAAATGTGGTTTTATTTTTCTGCAGTCACTAACTTACAGATTTGCAGGAGTAAAATCGGTCAGTTTGAGTAAATATATTCAGTTAATTAAGTTGGTGTATATTAAATAAAGTGTAAACATAACCAATTTTAGGCCATTTTTTACTGGAAGTTGATATATACAAGGATGGGGGGATTGATCATTGTGGCATGCAAACATGTACTAATAAAAGTCCTGGAAAAATATATGTTAGAATACTGACATTAAAATAGCCAAATTTTATTAATATCTATAGCTACTTTTGTGGTCTGTTATTTCTAGTAATTTTTGATCATTGGGAGATGCTTCACATGTTAATATTTTGTGCTACATAGTCCAACCCCTGCAACTATAAGTGCACCCTAATATTGGTCTGTTATTTGACTGTCTCATTTGGGTGGACTTCTTCCTTAGGACACAGAGAGCACCAGTTCTTCATTTATATATTTCTTACTAAAAATATTTCAATTCTCCCATCAGTAGGTGTGTTTTTCCGGCAATGTTTTTATAGTAAGGGAGTGTTTTGAATTAAATGTATACTATAGAACATACATTAATAAATGTCACACACATAGATATCTGTCTCTCTCTGTATCATGTATTTCACATATTATGTGTTTTTAATCTCTGTCAATTTAATTATACATATTTGAAAAGTTAAATGCACAAAGAAATCATAAATTTCAGGAATCCAATAGGCATATTTATGTAACTCAAAGTACTCATTCTCAATGGGTTTTGCACTACAACTCTGTAGGAAAAAAATGTACAACATCTCGAGTTGAAAAAAAAATCTTGTGAACTCTCATGGAATATTGTAATGCATTTTTCACAAAAATAATTCATCTTGGATTCCTAAAGAATTGAGAAGATCATCCAATACCGTCTCTGAACCAAGGCAATATCCTACCGGAGTTTGAGTGCAGAAAAGAGCAATAGAAAAAGCTACCAGATGGACATATAATCTGTTTTAATGAGCTTGGTAGGTCATTTCAATATTATTAGCATTGATCTCAAAAGTTGTGCTTTACCACACAATTACAGGACTCAAATAGAAAATAGCTAGATTGGTGTTGTAGGCTGTGCAGAAATGAGGAAGCCTTTCTGTATTGTGTCCCATGTTTTTTTTTTTTGTTTGTTTGTTTTTTTTTTTTTTTGTTTTGTTTTTTTGCAGCACTGGGGATTGAACTCACAACCTTGCGCCTGCCAGGGCAGGCACTTAAGCCGCTGACTCAAACTCCCCAGCCCTGGTTTTTTGAGGCAGGGTCGCACTAAGTAGCTCAGGCTGGCCTTGCACTCGCGTTGTAGCCCAAGCTGGCCTCGAACTCACAACGCTCCACCTACCTCAGCCTCCCGAGTGCTGGGATTAAAGGCGTGCGCCACCACACCCGGCTTGTGTTCCATGTTATAAGGAATAATACATGATGTGTGAATGACTGCAGCATGACTAGATTTTAGCAACTTCATTAAAGACTACTAATGAATTTAATTACAATTATCTAACACATATATTCTGTCTCACTATAGTTACCCTAATTTTTGTTGAAAAGCAAGTAAATAAATAATTTTTTGTATGATATTAGAACAACTGAGGTATTGTGGAATGATCAGGCCTGCCAAATCCCAAATGAGTGGATGGCAAAGTTTTAAATAAAAGGGACAAGTGGTATGATTTTAGGGCTCCATGAATCTCAACACCCTCTAGCAGAATTTGAGATTCTCTGGGAGCTGAGACAAAGAGCTTCTCTGGGCAGACCACCATATTTATCTGGTTTCCATATAAAGGAATGTAAGACTGATAAAAGTGATGGAAACTGATTGAACTACTGGAGTCAGTACAAAGACTTCCCCAAATAATAAATTATGCTAATTAGGATAATTATCTTATCTCCAGGTTGACATTCATGGCAGGCGTGAAATGCCTGCAGTTACAGTGTCTAGTTAATTGTGATTGGAGCCAGGTATTCTCAGCTGTGGCCTTGTCTGGTCCTTTGAGGGATCACTGTCATCACAGGCCCCTACAGACCTAAGCCTGGACCAGCGATTCACAGAGATTTACCTACTGTGAATCCGCTGCCCATCTCCTGACCAGGGCATTGGCCTGGGACAGACTCACAGGTAAACACAGAAAGCCAATTGATTAATTTTATATCTTGCTTAGAGGCACGTTGCAGTGGTCTCCATCAATTCCTCCTTTTTTTTTGTAATAGAAGTTAAATCCAGGTAAGTCATGACTGTGTGGTGTCTAGAAGTTGCTCCATTGTGACTCCTCTTTGACAGACTATAAACAGAATAAGGACAAACATATAGATTATTGGAACAGACCAACATAAAGCCAAAGGTGTGCCTTTGGATAGTTGAATGGATTTATTGGTCTAAGGCATCAAGAAATTTGTTCCAAACTTGAATTTGTTTTTCAAATTTTGGGGTTTTCTGGTACACTGACAATATCTGCTTTTGGAGGGCGTAGATATCCAGAGTAATAATTTAATGGATGGCTCCTTGTACATGTTTTCTTATATCCACCCAAGGATGCATAGTTTTTTTTTTTTTTTTAATAAGACAAGGGAATTATGCAGAAATGAGTGGCCTCGCAATGGCTTTTTAATCCTTGTAATACCTGTAGACTCTCTATTTATTCTTCCACCCATAGCAAAGAAGTTTTCAGCACGCTAAATTGTGTTTGTAATTTGTTATCTATATTATGTTGTATTTTCCATGCTTAATCAAAAGACTGTGTCCAATTATCTATGAAGTGAGTCTTTTGTACAGAATGTGTGATGGTCACTGAGGAAATCACCACACTGAAAATTAGGAAGAGCACAGAAACAATTCCTGCAATAATTAAGCCAAACATTCTTTTTGTCTTATGGGTGAGATGTTTTGTTATTGTACATAGCAAATGTGATGCCAGAGAGTAGGACCGTGTTTCAGTGAGATTAGCAGGGATCCAAACTCCTGGCATGAGACTCATTATTAATAATGTCTGTCCATAAATAGCACCTGGCTTTACACAATTTGGCTCAAAGTATAATCTGAGCACTTAAATGAATTAGCATTCCAAGATACAGAGCCATATTGAACATGTAAGGATTCTAAATGCAAATGGAAGCTTGAAGTCTTGTAATGTTTTAAGTTAAGAACTTTCTTATATTTGGTTTTATGTCTTTGCTGGTTTATATACTTCCTTATTTTTTTTTGTCTTTTTTTTTTTTTTTTTTTTTTTTTTTTTTTTTTTTTGTACTGCAGATCGAACTCACAACCTCACGCTTGCCAGGTAGGCGCTTAGGCCACTGAGCTAAATCCCTGGCCCTATTTTTTGAGACAGGATCTCACTATGCAGTTCAGGCTGGCCTTGAACTCACTTTGTAACCCAGGTTCATCTCGAACTCACAATGATCCTCCTGCCTCAGCCTCCTGAGTGCTGGGATTTAAGGTGTGCATCCCTCATGCCTGGCTTTTGATCATATACTTCCTTTTGTGAAAGGTAGGGATAAT
>RJWM01025119.1:0-29768 GCA_004363535.1 Dasyprocta punctata | reverse complement strand
AATTGTCCCCTGGAAAACAACATTAAACAATGTTTCCCTATATTTTCATTAGAATTATTGTGATGCAAACACTAGACTGTCATTTTATGGCAGTATTAATTAAATAAATGTTTCAAACTCTGTCAGGAATAGTTCTGAGAATGAAAAGTTGTAATATTAATAATTAAACAAAGGTAATAAGTCATAGAAGGGACCAAGCATCCAATAAAATGGGACTTTCCTTTCCATCACCCTGATTTTAGGTCATCATACATTCTTTTGATTTAATTTATTTTCTTTCTACATAGTGAAAATTCTAATGATTCATCCAGTTTTCTTGACACATAAAGTTCATTTTTAGATAAACAGCTTTTCACTTCACACAGGTAAATAACTGTCACTCTGATCAACTAATATCCATAATTGTGAGCTTGTTTCTAGTTGTCTTGTCAGGTTCCCTACTGCTATAATTGCATTCATTATTCAGTCCTTGGGATAAGAATACAAGCAAAACTGCAAAATAGCATGCTATATGATGAGATAATAATCTCCAGCTTTGAAAATCATGGTCTCAAGATCCCCTTAATATTTGTTTTCTGATAATGTCTCAGGTTTGTCTCAAAGTGCGTATTACAGTGGAAGATTAGTAGCATGGTCCTGTGGCTGTAGGTAATATTTCTTAGAAGATTGAATGCCTGACTTGTAATTGGGTAAAATAATATAGATCACTTCGGTGGGCGTATTTACTTTTTTCTTAGCAACAGGGTCCTCGAAGTAGGCAGACTTTTGCAGTCTTCCATTTCTGGGACAATGTGGACATAATAGTAAATCATGCAAAGTTCTAATCCTAGTCTTCCCTGTTTAAAAGACGTGCTCAGTCAATTCATGCTTTGTATAAATACAATCTAATTTGTTAATGGACTTTTTTAATCTTTTATGATCAGTTGTTACTTCATCTTTTATAAATTGTAAGGTATACATTTTTCTCATGTATTCATATTTGTAAGCCTGAGAAGAGTCTCACGATCACCATTCGTTCAGTTTGAGTCTTTCTCTGCAGTTTAGTTTCTGTTGCCATCTTTCCAAGTTCGCTGATTTATATTTTATTTATTTTATCATCCCTTGGTAAGAATACCCAGTGTCATTTTAAATCTTTAATATGTTAACTTTGTATTCCTGAAGCTTCATTGAATTCATTTACTAACAGTTTTTGAGAGGAAATATAAGATTATGTATTGCCATCTGAATAAATAGCCATCTAAACTTGAATACACACCTGTTGCCAAAAAATATGACTGCCATGGGGAAAAATTGGCAGTTTTTTGGTTGGTACACCTACCAACCAAAAAACAGAGCTTTTCTACTTTAAAATATTAATCTTAGGAAATATTACGTTAATAGCAATGTTTATACATGAATGAACATAAAAGCTTTATTCATTTTAGGATACACAGAAAAAAAGCAAAATTTTGATCAGTATATTTATTAAAATTGTAATGGTTTGATTCATAAAATAAAAAAAGTTGATAATAAAAGGGGACAGACTACTCATACATAGAAAATATAGAAATTATAATGATTTATCAAAGATTCCAGAAATAAAAGTTTTCATTTCAATGTGAAATTCTTGAAAAGGCAAAGCTATATGGATCTAAAATAAATCAGTTGCTTTGAGGTAGGGGTGAACTGATTGAATGAGAAGTTATCTTAAATTTCAGTAGTTCTTTTTCTTACAAATTAATTTATCTATAAAATGTGTCTTTTGTTCATCTATGTCATACTGCACTCATGGCATTGAGGTATTTCTCATTATTTTAAATCTTTGTAAGACATATTTAATGATAATTTGTACAGATCTTCAATATAAAGAAAGTGAATTGAGCTATTTTGGCAGTGTCAAAGAAGGGTTCATTTGGAAAAGTTTTGGTTGAAAACATTATTAGTAGACTACTATTGCATCACCATTTCCAGAATAATACATACAATTTTTTCTTAAAAAATATATAGACATTCCCGCGCTCCAGAGGCTCTGAACTCCTCGCAGGCAGACCCAATGTCCCAGCAGTGCCGCACTCCAGGGACATATTCCACTAGCTGCTTGGGTCCTGGAGGTTCTGAACTCCACCAAGCCAGGCATAAGGCCCAGGCCTCACATCTGGGAGTTCATGGTCGCTAGCTACACAGAGGATCCGAGCTCTGCCCAGCCCAGTGTCCTAGTGCAATTCATCAGGGAAACACCCAACCAGCCTCACAGTTGACAAAGATACTGAGCCCAGTCCAGCTCAGAGATCCAGAGGCACTGATCAGGGAGCAACTAGCATAGCTGATGGGTCTTTGATAATCTGAGTTCCGCCCATCAGAGCACAAGGTCCCAGCTCCTTCATTCAGGGTTGCAGCCCAACTAGCCACACAGCAGGTTCCAAACATTCCAAACTCTGCCCAGCCAGGAGCAAGATGCATTCTGGCTAGCCATACAATCCAGAGGCTCTGAACTCCTCACAGCCAAACACAAGGTCTTGGCTATGCCTCACTCTGAAGCATTCTCCCCAGCCACCTGGGCCCCTGAGGTTCTGAACTCCACACAGCCAGGGGTAAGGACCCAGCACCACACTCCAGGAGTGCGTCTCTTCTAGCTTCCTGGGTCATAGAGGTCCCGAACTCCACCTAGCCAAGTGCTAGGCCCCAGTGGCACACTGGAGGTACATTCCTGCTATCTCTCTGGGTCCTGGAGGGTCTGAACTCCACCCAGCCAGGTGCAAAGCCCCAGCACCATACCCTTTGGGTGCATCTCTGCTAGTCACCTCAGATGCGTAGGTTCTGAACTCCACTCAACCAGGTTCTAGACCCCAAATACACACTACAGGGGTATACAACTGCTAGCTGCAGGGAGGATATAAGCTCTGCCCAGTTCAGCAACCCAAAGCAACTCAACGAAGTACATCAGGGGAATACCTGGCCAGCCTCAAAAGCCACAGAGCACAAGTTTCCAGTGCGATAATTTGAAGGTATGCCCTGGCTAGTCATGGGGATATTGGAGGATTGAAGCTCTCCCTAGTGCAGCATTCCAGTGCAATCCATTGGGAGACTGCCTGGCCAGCCACACAGGTCCCAGAGGAAATTGACAAAACAAAAAGACCAAGATGCAATTTCATTCCTCCAGCCTACTGAGAACAAACCCAAGAGACAAGGGCTGGGAGTTTGGTTCAATGGCTTAAGCACCTGTCTGGCAGGTGTGAGGTTGTGAGGTCAATCCCCCGGTGCTAAAAAAAAAAAAAAAAGAAAAAAGAAACAAACAAACAAACACAAGAGACACTGAAATGGAAGACAGTGGAAATCACACAACTGAACATTCTGAAATGATTGCAACTGAAGTAAAGAAACAACTCCATGAAGCTATAGAGGAAATCAGATCAGAAATAATCTCTCAGGTAAAAAATGAAATGACAAACATTATGAAAGAAATGTCACATGTATCTAAAAAGGATCTAGATAAAAAAAATCAAGGAATACAAGAAAATGATGGAAATTTTGAATTAAAAAATATAAGACAGAATTAGAATGCATGAAACAGATTAAAGGGATATCCAGGAAATTACAAACTGCTAGGATGAAGCTAAAGACAGAGTCTCAGACCTTGAAGACAGCGTGGAAGCTTATGATCACAGAAGTAAAGAGCTCTTAAAAATAACAAGGAACCAGGAAACAACAATCAAACAGCTGCAAGATGATTCAAAGAGAAACAGTGTAAGATTAATAGGTGTCAACAAAAAAGCAGCGTTCAACACAAACGACCTGTGAAGGCTACTTGCAGAAATAATAGCAGAAAATTTCCCAAACATGGGAAAAGAATCTGAAATACAGATAAGTGAGGCATCCAGAATCCCAATAAACATAACCAAAATAATTTTTCACCCAGAAATATATTAATTAGGATATCAGAAATTCAGCACAAGAACAGAATACTAAAAGCTGTCAGAGAAAAGAAACAGATCACCTATGAAGGAAAACGTATCAGAATCATGGCAGACTTCTCAACACAAACCTTCAAGTCAAGAAGAGCTAGAGTGAAGTATTTCAAATCCTGAAAGAAAAAATTTTCAACTCAGAATGATATATCCTACAAAACTATTTTAAAAATTGATGGACAAATAAGATACTTCCATGCCAAAGAAGAACTGAAGAAATTCATGTCCAGCAAACCAACACTAAAAAGAGTACTGAAAGACAATCTAGAAAGAGACAAATATGACTACAGTCCCAAGGAAAAAAACAAACAAACAAACAAAAAAAGGGAAACCACTAAGCAGAGCAAAAGATTACATCAAAAAAGTAGAAACCCAACAACAGAAACATAACATGACAGTGATAAGTCAGTACATACCAGTTATATCAATCAATGTAAATGGGCTCAACTCACCAATAAAAAGAAATAGACTGGCAGAGCGGGTTAAGAAACAAAATCCCACAATATGCTGTGAATAAGAAACACATTTAACTCAAAAGAAAACTCACAGACTAAAAATCAAAGGATGGAAAACAGTACTCCATGCAACAGGAACCCAGAAAAAAGCAGGGGTAGCTATTATGTTTGCAGACAGTGTGAACTTCAAACTGAGAATGATCAAAAGAGATAAAGAAGGTCACTACATACTTGTTAGGGGAAAACTTCAAGAGGAAGAGATTACAATCATAAATATATATGCGCCAAATATGGGAACACCCAACTATATAAGACAAATCTTAATAGACATGAAAAACCAAATAAACAATAATACGGTTATAATGGGGGAACTTAACACTCCACTGACACAGATGGACAGTTCAACCAAACAAAAAATCAGCAAAGAAATAACAAAACTGAATCAAACTTGTGAACAAATGGACCTGGTAGATGTGTACAGTGTTCCACTTATCAACTACAGAATACACATTCTTCTCAGCTGCACATGGGTTATTCTCTAAAATAGATCATATACTTGCCCACAGAACATGCTTAAGCAAATGCAAAGAAATTCATATAATTCCATGTGTATTATCTGACAATAGTGCAATAAAATTGGAAATAAATGGCAAAAAATCTCAGAAGAACCCCATACACACATGGAAATTAAATAATACTCTCTAAACAATCAATGGGTCACAGAAAAATTAAAGAAGAAATTAAACAATATCTACAATCAAACAAAAATGCAAACACAAATTACCAGAACCTGTGGGACACAACGAAAGCAGTCCACAGAGGGAAATTTATAGCACTAAACTCCCACATCAGAAAAATGGAAAGAACACACATAAACAATCTAATGCTGCACCTCAAACTTCTAGAAAAAGAAGAGTAAGTCACGCCCAAAGCCCAAAGGAGGGAGGAAATTATAAAGATCAGAGCAGAAATTAATGCAATTGAAACTAAGAAAACAATACAAAGAATTAATGAATCAAAGAGTTGGTTCTTTGAAAGAATAAATAACATTGATAAAACTCTAGCCAACCTTATCAAGAAGAGGAAAGAAAAAACTCAAATCCATGCAATAAGAAATGAAAAGTGTGAAATCACTACAGACCTTGTGGAAATACAGAAGATCATCAATACCTACTTCAAAAACCTTTACTTCCATAGGTTCAATAACACTGAAAAAAACAGGAAAGATTCCTACAAATGTGTGGATTATCAAAGCTGAATCAAGATGTAAAACTCCTGAAAAACCCAATTTCAGCTAATGAAATTGAAAATGTAGTTAGAGCCTTACCAACAAAGAAAAGTCCAGGTCCTGATGGATTCATAACTGAATTCTCCAAGAAATTTAAGAAGACTTAATTTGAACACTACTCAAACTCTTCAATGAAGTTGAAAAGTAAGAAAGTCTCCTTAGCTCATTCCTGGAAGGATTACTGTAATACCAAGACCAAAGAAAAACCCAACCAAAAAAGAAAATTACAGGCCAATTTTCCTAATGAACATGGATAAAACGCCTCAATAAAATACTGGCAGATAGAATACAGCAAATCATCAGGAAGATTATGCACATGATCAAGTAGGATTCATCTCAGGAATGCAGGGGTGGTTCAACATACATAAGTCAATAGATGTAATACACCATACCAGCAGAGGCAAGGACAAGAATCACACGATCATCTCAACAGATGCAGAAAAAGCTTTCAACAAAATCCAACACTCATTCATCATAAAAACCCTGAAGAAAGTCGGAATAGATGGCATCAATCTCAATCTGAGAAAAGCCATATATCATAAACCAACAGCAAACATGTTGCTAAATGGACAAAAACTGATAAGTTTCAACCTAAACTCAGGAGCAACACAGAGATGTCCACTATCACCACTTCTATTCAACATAGTTCTGAAAACATTAGCCAGAGCAAATAGACAAAAGAGAGAAGTAAAAGGACTAAGGATAGGAAAGGAAGAAGTTAAACTATAATTTGCAGATGATATGATACTCTACATAGAAGACCCCCAAAAATCCATTGAAAGACTTTTAGATTCAATCACTAAATTCAATATTGTTGCTGGATACAAGGTCAACACTCAAAAGTTAGTATCTTTCTTGTACACAAACAGCAAACTCACTGAGAGAGAAATAAGGGAAACCGCATCATTCACTATAGCATCCAAAAAATGAAATACTTAGGAGTCAATCTAACAAAGGAAGTAAAAGATCTATAGAGTGAAAATCACATTACTCTCAAAAGGAAGTTGAAGAGGATTTCAGAAAGTGGAAAGATATTCCCTGTTCATGGATAAGAATAACAAACATTGTGAAAATGGCCATTCTCCCAAAATTCTTATACAGATTTAATGCAATTCCAATCAATATATGACTTGTGTGTCTCACAGAGCTAGAGAAATCATCCCTAAAATTCATCTGGAACCAGAAGAGACCTCAAATAGCAAAGGCAATTCTGGGCAACAAAGGCAAGGAAGGATGCATCACAATCCTAGACTTGAAATTATATTACAAAGCTACTGTGATAAAATCAGCATGGTATTAGAACAAACACAGGCCAGAAGCTCAATGCAATAGATTAGAAGATACAGCCCCAACTACAAACACTCTCAGCTATCTCATTTTTGACAAAGGGGCCAAGCATATACACTGGAAGAAAGATAGCCTCTTTAACAAATGGTGCTGGAAAAACTGACTTTCCATATGCTGAAAACTAAAACTAGACCCATGTCTATCACCATGCAGTAAATTAAAGTCAAAATGGATCAAATATCTAAATATTAAAATAGAGACACTAAATCTGTTGGAAGACAAAGTAGGTAAAAATCTTGATGACATAGGAGTAGGCAGAGAGTTCATGAACAAAAATCAAACTGCATGGGAAATACTCCCCAGAATCAATAACTGAGATCTCGTCTTATCAAAAAGTTTTTACATGTCAAAGGAAATCTCCAACAAAGTGAAAGGAAAACCCACAAATTGGGAAAACATCTTAGACAACTGTGCTACAGACTTCTATTTAAAATATATAAAGAATTAAAAAGTATCAGGTTCCCAAAATTCAAGGACCCAATCCAAAAATGAGCATCTGAGATGAATACACACTTCTCAGATGAAGAAATATAAATGGCAAGTAAATATATGAAAAAAATGTTCAACATCAATGGTCATTTGGGAGATGCAAATTAAAACAACCCTGAGATTGCATCTTACCCCAGAAAGATCAGGAAATCAAAGAATAACACATGCTGGAGGAGTTGTGGGGAAAAAGGAACCCTTTTCCACTGTTGGTGGCAGTGAAGACTGGTGCAACCACTGTGGAAATCAGTGTGGAGATTCCTCAAGAATTTAGGATTAGAGATTCCATTTGACCCAGTTATCCCATTTCTGAGCATTTTCACAGAAGAACTGAAAGCATCATACCACAGTGATACATGTGCACCCATGTTTATAGCAGCACAATGTGTAATAGCTAAATCTTGAAAACAGCTCAAGTGCCCACAATCAAGAAATGGTTAAAAAAGATGTGGATTTTTTTATGCAATTGAGTACTACTCATCTATAAAGAAAGATTGCATCGAGACTTTGTAAGTAAATGTACACAACTTGAGACTATATTCATAAGTGAAATAAATCAAAATCACATGTATAGATACCACTTTGTCTCCCTAGTGTAAGAAACTGAAAAAAGTATATATAATCCTGAATCTACAATAAATACTGTGTATGGGTAACAAACTGCTCAAAGAGCAAAAGTAATTGGGAAATGGAAGGAGGAAAGAAGGAAGGGAAAAGGAAAAATGCATAAATTTGTATATATATATACATAAAATAGCTACAATGACTATACTACTAAATGTATTAGTTACTGGAAAAGAACAGTTAATACTCATGATTAGATCAATTTTAAATGTTTGTATTTGTTAATCTAAGCAAGCTATTTGAAGGTAACAATATGCAATATTACAACCGTTGTCAAATTCCTGTCATCTTGTTTTGTAAACATATACTGTTATTGCATTGATTTGTTGTTGTTTGCTGGTCTCCTTTGCTTTTTGTTTTTATTTTCTGTGTCTTTTTCTCTTAAGTAAGAATATATACATATGTATAATATACATTATTTACATTTTTTTCAGTTAGTGAGTTTGATTCTTTAAAATCAAGATTGGCTTATGTTAATTTTTCTATTGCATAATTAATTTCATCATCCATTGATTTTTTTCAAAGCAGTTCTTTCTGCTTTGTGAGGTCTATTTCTAACATGAACTATAACCCTGAGATTTTCATAAAGTTAAAGGATCACTCCACACTAAGTGATAGCAAACCCAACTAAGTTTGACTTACATACATTCATTTCCCTTGGCACACGTAAAACTAAGGCTGTAATTATTTTCTGATTTCTCTGATATTGCCACCTCTTTTCTTTATTCTATTACTCAGATAAACTTCTTAATACTGGCTTAGAAATTAGATTCAACTTGCCATGTTTACTTATTTATATAGAGATAGGTAATAAATCCCTGTCTTCTAATATGCTTTAAACTGTAGAAGGGAAGCTGAGTTAATTTTTATTCATTTGTTGTATAAAAGACAAAACTGAACACAATAGATGAAATTTGGGAATCATATTTAACGATAGCTAGCATTTATTTTTTAATAACAATACATCTCATGTAGCTTTAAGAATTTTTACCTCACTAATAATTATAAAACCTCCACTATCCTCTTAAAAGTCTTTAGAATTGCAGTATTTTGTGAGAATAAAATCTAATTCTATTTACATGAAAAAAGTAAATTATTTTATTATTTGTTAATTTGTTCTTATATTCTTCTAGGATAGCATATTAAAAATTTATGATATATTCCTAGCAAAATTAAGAAAATATGACCTATTCAAAATTGTATTCCAATATACAGAATTAATTTTGCATGAAATGGTATGTGTTTTTTAGGAATAACGTTCTCAAATTCTGCCTTCCCTAAATAAACATTAAGTGGTTCTATATTTATTTTAACCACTAATAAAGGAGCACCATTTCTTTTTTATTGTCTCTTGTGGGTACCAAATTTCTCTGACCAGGAATCAGATGACAGCTAGAGACTGACAGCTCCTAATTAGATTATTGACCTTTTCCAGAGTTCTCAATTTCTTTTCCTTTGGTGTCTGCTGAAAGCCATTATTTTTATGGAGAGGAATTTCTGCTATAAAATGACCTTTCTACATTGTTGTATTCATTCATATTCAATCTGCGATTATCAGTTTCATTTTTATCTCTATCACTTTCCTTCATATTTGAGTCCCAGTTGATTTCCTTATCATCAAGACTTCTTTCTGTGTATTATCTATTTTCTTGCCCTGTTCATGCTTCATAATTCAGGTTGTTTTCATCAATCATACTGAAAAAAACATAAAATGAGCATGGTGAGATAAAAACTATTCATGTCATTGTTGTGATTTCACAGAATAGAATGACCTCTTTTAATTCTCAAATGTAGTAACGTTAGAGAAAATATGTTTTTTTAAAAAAGATATTAACAGCATTTAAAAATCAGATAGAGGTCTGGGAATATAGCTAAACACCATAAACTGCTGCCTGGCAAGCAAAAGGTCATGAGTTTGATTACTAGTACAAAATGAAACAGAAAAAAGAAAAGAAAGATGAAATAAAATCAAAGTCATGATTGAAACTCATAGTAAATGCCATTCTGCTGAAAATCTTGGCATACGATTCAACTAGTTATTAAAATAATTTTGTCTGAATCCATCAGAGTAGATCTCATGTTTGAACATAAACTATAGTGCAAATGTTCAATCTTGGAAAATTTGTCCTCAAAATCTTGATCATTGATAAGCTTGAGGCTTCCCCTGGGTTCCTCCCTGTGATGTTGGAGATAGATATGGGTCAGGCTTTTTGCTATTTTGAGGATGGGTCTACAGAATACTCAGAGGCAACCATAATTGGACCACTAGATCACGACTTAGTTCTGAAAAAAAGACTGAGGATGCTGATAGAAGAAGCCAGATATAGAAGGTGCTTTAGAAAGGAGGAAATACAAACTTTCAGCTGTGCTCATGCACACTATGTACATGAACTTCTGGGAAACACATTCGTAGCTAAGATTGCTTACAGCATTGCAGTACCTTGTTTTATTATTGTCTTTTTTTTAAATTTAATTATTAGCTTATCATTATACACATTAAAGTATTATACTGGCAAACTGAAATTTGATGTTCCACATTACTGTGAAGAATGATTTTAGCTAATTTAAATTTATTCATATAAAAGATTTTTATTTCAACATTATTTCAAAACTAACTTGATATTTAACTTTGTGATCAAGGATTTGATTATAAATTAATAGAAGATTCATGGATCTTTGTCTTTCCTTGCTGTAATGCTTATCAGCACACATTTTAAATTCAGTTTTTAGCAGTGTTACGTAAAATGTTCATTGCATCATTTATTAATGTTTTAGTTCTACGTTTAAAGAATATTAACTTTTGACTGAGTTTTTCTTGAATAGTCCTCCATATGAAAATATTTTCATTTTACTTTTTTTTCAATTTCAGAGGTAGACAGTTGTCCATAATATACTGCATTCTTTTGAGACATTCAAAAGAACCCTCAAAAATAAATATTTATTGGTGATATTACATTGGATATATATACATATTATGCATAATGTAGAGTATTTATATTATATGCATTTTCTTAAGTTTCCCAGCCTACTCACTTTACATGTAGTTTATTTTGATAGATCTGACTCATTTTGCTCTTGTATATAGTAACAATAATTTTAAAATGATATCAATGTTGTCTCCTTTGGAATAAACAAATTTATTTAATCTGACACATATGGAAATATATCAACAAATTTATCTTTCTCTCTGATGAGCCCGGGATTTTGAAAAATAAAGTGCACTACAATCAGTAATAAATAAATTGACAATAGATGAACCTTTTTAATTCATCAAAACCAGTGAAATATTTCCAACATTTTAATTTAAATTCATGTTGCTCTTTGATAAAAAATAATTATTAGGCTATTATCTTCATGTAGAATTTACAGATTTAGTAGAAACTACACTGTTCAATTTATATGTATACTAACACAAACACATTAGCTCAGAAATAATTATTGATACCAATAATCTCCACTTCAGTTGTTACTTCCTTAGGCTCTTAGGAAAATGTAGTGGAAAATTTTAAATGAGGCTTAAAGTCTGTTGGCCAGTAGAATCAATAAGAGAGTTGTGAACAGGCACATAAACACATAAAAATGTCCAATGGTTTGGTTCACATTTGCTTTATTCCCAAACAAATTACATAATTCAGAGACTTTTTTTTCAGTGCTAGGGACTGAACCCAGTGCCTTGCATTTGCTGAGCAAAGGCTCTCCCATGAACTGCCTTCCCCAGACTTCAGAGGCTTTTTCAGAGAGCCATCCTGTTCTCCACCTGTACTAGCAACTCTTTCTCTCTGTCTTTGTCTTTGTCTCTGTCTCTGCCTCTGTCTCTCTGCTATGAAATTGTAAAGAGTCACTAGTCCCAAACGCATTAGTGCCTGTCGTGTTGCCAGTAGTACTGATGATGGAGTTGTGGAAATGATTTCTGAGAAAAGACTGAGGTCCTTTTCTCCAGGATCCCTAAAGTTACTGGTTCAGGATCCAACTGAAACAAAGTCTCCATCAAGCGATGCTTGAAAACTGTAACTTGAAACTCCCACTGTATTCTCTGATATCCCATCAGGATATTCTTGATGGAAAAATAATTTTGACTCTCTTAATATAAACACAAAATACAGTTGTATGCATTTATGGGGTAGGAAGTGGTGTTATGAATGCTTTATTTGAGTTTTGTGTTTGGCTTATTTCACTGAATATTTTCTCTAATTTCATTCATGTTATTTCAAATGGAAGAATTTCTTTATATTTTCAAAGCATCTATCTATCTATCTATCTATCTATCTATCTATCTATCTATCTATCTATATCACATCTTCTGTATTCATTTGATCCTTGGTGGAAATTTAGGTTGATAATGTAACGTGACCATTGTGACTATAACTGCAATCAACATGGAAATGTAGACTTTTATGCAACATATTGATTTCCAAGTTTTTAATTATGCTATTTGAATACGTTTATGTAGTACAATGTGACAATTTTATACATTCATATGACGCAGTGTGCAATTACTTATTTCAAAACTATCTAATAAATATTCAGAATAAAAATTACTGGGCTGTACAGTAATTGTAGGTTTATTTTGTATCTAATGATTGCTGATATCATGGTTTTTGTTTTCTGTATATATCTTTTTTGAGAAACACTTATCCAGATCCCACTCTATTTTCCTTCTACAATGTTGAATTGTTTATATATTGTACATTAACCCCCTGCCAGATATATGGCTTGCAAATATTTTTCTCTGATCCATCTCTTCTCTTCATTACATCATTTTCTTTGTTGTGCAGAAGTATTTTATTTTGATGTAATTCCATTTTTGTACCCTTGTTTCTGTCATCTGGCCTTTTGAGATTAAATCTAAAAGTTCATTTCTCAGATCATTATAAAATAGCTCTCTTCCTACTTTTTCTTCTAATAGCTTTATAGTTTAGGCCTTACTGTGAAGTGTTTGGCCATTTTGAGTTGGTTTTTGTACACAAAGTGACACAGGGTCAAAAGTTATTTTCTATATGCATATCGTACTTTTCCAATATCATTTTTAAAAATTTTTTTCTTAATATATACATTTGTCACCTTAGTCAAAAACCAGTTGACCATAAGTATGGAGAGATATTTGAAGAACTATATTTTATCTCATTGTTCAATGTGTGTATGTTTATACCAGTATAAAAAGCTTCACTAATTTCAGCTCAATTTTCAAGTTTTTTTTCCTAGAATTCAACATGACTCTTCTTATGAAAGAACTAAAGGGAAAAAATACTTAAAAGTAACCTTCTCATGCAGAGGAATTACATTATCTTTGATCAAAATGTTAGTATGTTTGTCCTAGTCTGGTTTTATGTTGACGTTTTTCTAGAATGATCTTTTACCTTCATATAAATAGAAAAAGAATTTTAAAACTCATCTGTGTTCTAGAGTTTCCTGTATGTGACTAGACCTCAGAGTAGCAAGGTTGAGATCAAATTTGTGTGTGTGTGTGTGTGTGTGTGTTTGTGTGTGTGCATTGGGATTTAGTTTCTGAGACCCTTAGAAAATTATCTTCTTATTAATTTCTGAGTGCACAAATGTATTTTTATCTTTTTCACATTGAGAAAGAGTACTCTGATTTCCTTTAGCAGTAGGTTTTCAAGCAGCAGCACATATTTATCCCCAGCTATAGTGAGAAGTTTTCTGACATTAGCCTCATGAGTATTTATAACAGAAAAGAAATGCAAAAGCCACAAATCTTTGAAACTTCTACTACTTCAGTAGAATTCTAATTCTAAGGAAAGATCACTTCTTTTTAATTATTCAAAGAAAATTATTCTCTTTAGAAATTCAATTTGGCTGAAACAAGCCAAAAACACTGTCTTTTGTAGATAAATAACAAATTATATTGTATCAAAAACATGCTTTGGAAGACCATCCACTCATGTAAGAAATGTCAGCCACAGGCAGTATTCAGGGTCTTGGGTTCCCTCTAAACATCATGACCTAGCATTAAGTTTTGAAATTTCCATGACAAAGTGCATTGAGTGCTTCATTGAGATGAAAATACTATCATTTTGTGATCTCCAAAGAACTTTTACAAGATAAAGACAACAAAAAATATTTAAAAAAAGAAAAACAAAACCAGAGACATTTCCTTTCTTTTTTTCAGAAAACAGATTTCAGGGATTTTAGCTTATATTAATTATTAATATTAATATCAACATTAATATTTAGCTTATGTGTATTTTCTGTCAGGTTGATACTATTTGTCTTATTATATTATATATATGATTTTGAATATAAAATTACTTTTATTTAAGTATCAGGAATCAAACTCATGCTCTCATACTTGCCAGGTAGACGCTATCCTGCATAGTTATGAAGATATATTTTGATCAGTTACAAAAAGTCCAGTTACTTGATGGTAAGCTTTCCTAGGGTATTCTGTGTTTTATATTTAACTGTATACTACTATATTATAAATGATTTTATTACATGTATTTGTCCCAAGTGATAGTTTAGATAAGTAGCTAACATTATAAACACATAATTATTATAAAGTTTCCTGATTTCAGGTGAGCTAGTATGTCAAGATTTTTGTAACTTAATTTACATTATTGATCTTGTTTCTAGAATTTGTTCATAAAAGATTTGATGGCAAGATGATTTCAGGCTGGAGAATCTGTGGCCCACGTAGCTTCTCATCCTCTTGTGGATTTCTAAGAATATTCATGCTGTACTTACAGATATGATGACTTGTCCAAGTTTTCATCTACATCCTACTTCTAACTAATGAGGTAACTTTTAAATCAGCTGTTGCTTTTTATATTTCTTTATGAATAAAATGTACATATCACCATAGGTAAACATGCAATGTTATTATTTTACTATTTACTGTCTTTTGTAATTTTTATGTTTCTATGGTTAAAAATGTATTTTACAATCCATAGTGAGACAAACACTTCTGTTCCTTAACATTCAAAAATTTTATTTAACATTGTAGAATTAATTTTGTCTTATGTGTGTTGATTTAAGTCACTATTCTTACCTGCATGATCAGAAAATGATTCTTTAAAACTCTTAGTGCAGTAATACTGCATGTAAGATCCCAAACTCCTATTGCTAGCAAAACTTCTATGCCTAGCAAAATTTCAACAGACTCCAGATATTAAATAAATGTTTGTGATTACTTAAGCTTGGGCTCATATACATGTGAGGCATGTCATTGTTCTAGTTTATCTGTTGGAATAAAGAAAGAACTGACATGTGCAATCAATTTCTGTATTTGAATTCTCCAGAGAATTAAAATAGAAGAAAGAGATAGATAGATGGTTAATAGATAGATAGACTATGTTTAGGTAGATAGATAGATAGATAGATAGATAGATAGATAGATAGATAGATAATGTGTTCCCACTGCTATGGAGTCCAGGAAATTCCCTGATCTTCTCTTTGTGAGATTTGTTAAGACTAAAAACAAAACTTAATAAAAACAAAAACAAAAACTATTTTAATTCAGTCCAAATCTGAAGTTAGGAGTATTAGAAGGCTATATAGACCTTTATCAGATGCCAGAAGCCCAAGAACTAGGAGCTTCAGTGGCCAAATGCAAGAGAAAATGAATGTTCCAGCTCAGGAAGACAGAAAATTCACCTTTCCTTCATATTTTCATCCTATGAGGCCCTCAGTAGTTTCAATGATATTCACTCTCATTGGAGAGGAAATATACTTAACTCAGTTTACTAATTCAAATCCTAACTCTTAGGAAACACAGCCATAGACATGCTCAAGATATTGTTTTACCAGTTATCCTTTGTACTACTCATGTTGATAAATAATCATCAAAGTCTACTTCACTACTTGGTGATACATTTCCTAAGGTATGAAATAGACATATATTTAAATTATGAACCCTCTTTTCAGCATGTAAAGTGAGAGTTTCTCTATTTCTAATTACATTCTTGAGACTGGCTATGTAGAATGTAATGGAGATTGTTTTATTTTAAAACTAGAAAATATAATTACATACTTTAGTTTTAAAAGCCAAATCTAGTCAGTCTTAACTCACACATTATTTAAATTTGAAAATTCCTAATTATTTGATATAGTTGTACCGTTTGCTATAAGAATGAAAAGATAGGATTAAAAAAATTACATCATTAAGATGTTACATATTTTTAGTCTTTCTAAAATTGGAGAATGTTTCACTCAAATGCTCATTAACATAATTACACATTTTGTGAATTTAATATCAAATAAAATATGAGATGTTAAGCAGTACTTAAAACAACATTTTAAAATATCTAATAAGATCAATGCATAATATATGCATATAAGGAAATATCACAATTAACTCTATTAATAGATAAAGCTAATATGTGTTACAATGGATATGAACATAATAAAAGTTTAAAATTTTTAATATTCTGAATATAGAATGAAGTACACTTTAATGTATACATTTGAAAGCTAGAAATTGTTTCTTTTTTATTTTAAAGAGAAAAAAACTGAAAAATCCAGACACAAAAAAATTAAAAATGACAACAAAAGCAAAATGTTGGCAACAATGACAATGGCAACAAGAAAAAAAAAACAGTGGCAATATAGGATTTCAAAACAAGATCATAGAAATTTAACAATGGTTGTTATATTGCATATTGTTAACCTTAAAGTAATTGCTCAGGCTACGAGATACAGGCATGTAAGATAGATCAAACAATAAAATTCCAATTGAGCAATTTCTTTCTCTTTTACTGTATTTTTTGTAACATTTGAATCTTATTTACTCCTTCAGTTTTTTACTGTAGCAAGACCATGTGGTGTTACCACATGCAAATCTGATTTATTTCACTTACGATTATGGTTTCTAGTTGAACCCATTATATATAGGTATTCCATTACCTATAAAATCCTCTAGTTTATCATTCTTTATGATGGAGTAGTATTCCATTATATAAAAAATACCACATCTGTTTTTCCACTCGGTTGATGGATATTTGGGTTTTTTCCAAGATTTAGCTATTACAAATTGTGTTGCTATAAACATCGGCGCACATATATCACATGGGTATAATATTTTCAGTTCTTTTGGAAAAATACACAGAAAGGGAACAGCTGGGTTCAATAGAACTTCTAATTCTAGTTTTTTTGAGGTATCTCCACACTGATTTCCACAGTGGCTGTACCAGTATATAATTCCACCAACAATGGAGAAGTGTTCCTTTTCCCCACAGCTGCGCCAGCATTCGTTACTGGTTAATTTCTTGATGTTAGCTATTGTTTCTGCAGTGAGATGGAATCTCAGTGTTGTTTCAATTTGCATTTCTTGAATGACCAATGATGTTGAACGTTTTTTTATATATTTATTTGCCATTTGTATTCCTTCATCTGAGAAGTATACATTCACCCCAGATGCCCAGTTTTGGAATAGATCTTTAAATTTGGAGGACCTGATTTTTTTCAATTCTTTATATGTTCCAGATAAAAGTCCTTTGTCTGAGGGACAGTTAGTAACAATGTTTTCCCAATCTGTGGGTTTTCTTTTGACTCTGTTGGTGATTTCTTTTGATATGTAAAAACTTTTTAAGAAGATGAGATCTGAGCTGTTAATTCTTTGAAGTACTTCCTGTGCAGTTTGCTTTTTCTTCATGTACTTTCATCCTACTGATATGTCCCTGAGATTTCTATCTACTTTGTTTTCCAGTGGTGTAGTGTTTCTGTCCTAATATTTATATTTTTAATTCATTTGATTTTAGTTTAGTGGATGGTGATTGGTATGGATCTACATTAAGTCTTCAGATGTAGAAAGTCAGTTTTTCAAACACTGCTTATTAAAGTGGTTGTCTTTTTTCCAGTGAACATTTGGCCAATCAAAGATAAGGTGGTTTAGTGTGTTTGAAGTTGTGTCTGTATCTTCTGTTCTGTTCCACTGAGCCTCAGGTCTGCTTTCATTCTAGTACCATCCTGATTTTATTATAGCAGCTTTGTAGTATAATTTCAAGTCTGGGATTGTGATGCCTCCTGCCTTGCCTTTGTTGCCCAGGATTGCCTTTGCTATTATAAGTCTCTCACAATTCCATATGAATTTTCTCTAGAATGGTGTGGTATGTCAATGGTCTTTTGATTGTAATTGCATTAAATCTATATAATAGTTTTGGGAGTATGGGCATTTTCATAATGTTGGTTCTTCCTATCCATGAGAAAGTGATCGTTCCATTTTCTGAGTTCCTCTTTGAATTTTTTTAGAGTACTTTTACTTCCTTTTTAAAATCTTTTACTTCCTTTATTAGATTGATTCCTAAGTATTTTTTGATGTTATTGTGAACAATGTGGTTTCCTTTATTTCTTTCTCAATGAGTTTGTTGTTTATGTATAGGAATGCTATTGACTTTAGAGTATTGACTTTGTACCCAGCTACACTGCTGAATTTGCTTATTAGGTCTAAAAGCCTGTTGGTGGAGTCTCTATGTAGAGTATCATGTCATCTGCAAATAAAGATAATGTCTTAGTTACTTTTCACTCATTTCTGAGACAAAATACCTGATGCCCAAAATTAGGGAAGGAAAGGTTTATTTGTTACAGTTCTTAGGGGATTTCAGTCCATACTTAGGCTCCAAGGCAGCATGGTGTGGTGGGGCAGCCATTCGTGGTGGCCACCAAACAGCAAGGTATGCGAACCCAACAAGAGAGAACGAAAGAGAGAGGGAGGATGACACGCCTTCTTTACACTGTATCTCATCTTCACCCCTGGGTGGGTGCAGCACTCACATTGCCAGTCCCAGCACTAGACAACAAAGCAATCACCAAAGCCAGACTCAGCACGATCCAAATTACATGAGGACTTAGGGGGACACAGGATCCAACCAATACAGATAATTTAACTTCTTCCCTTCCAGCCTTTGTATCTTTTATTTCTCTGTCTTGTCTGGTTGATCTGGCTAATGTTTCCAGAACTATATTGAATAGGAGTGGTGATAGAGGTTTGTCTAGATGGCTATTATCAAACTGAGATAAAGACCATGTATTCCAACTTTCTCTAGAGTTTCTACCATGTATGAGTGTTGGACTTTAGCAAAAACTTTTTCTGAATCTATTGAGATGATGATGTGATTTTTGTCTTTTGCTCTGTTAATATGGTGTTTATTGATTTGTAAATGAATCCCACTTGGTTGTGGTGTAAGATCTTATTGATGATTTGCTGCATTCTGTTTGCTAGTATTTTTTTGAGAATTTTTACGTCTATGTTCATTAGAGAGATTGGCCTGTAATTTTCTTTTATGGTTGTGTCTTTCTTTGCTTTTTGAATCAGGGTAATATTTGCCTTCCAGAATGAGTTAGGGAGAATTGCTTCCTGTTCAATTTCATTAAAGAGTATTGAAGCATTGTTATTAAATCATCTCTAATGTCCTTGGTAAATTCAGCTGTGAATCCATCAAGAACTAGGCTTTTTTGTTGTTGGTGGTAAGTTATTAATTACAACTTGTATTTCATTAACTGATATTAGGTTACATAGAAGTTTTATATCTTCTTGATCCAACTTTAGTAATTCACATGTTTCTAGAAATCTTTCCATTTTTTCTTCATTTTTGAGCCTATGAGAGTAAAGGTTTTCAGTATAGGTATTGATGATCTTCCGTATTTCCACAGGAAATGCAGTGATTTCACTTTTCATTCCTTATTGCATGAATTTGAGTTTTTTCTGTTCTTTTTTTGATAAGGTTGGCTAGGGGCTTATCAATTTTATTCATTCGTTCAAAGAACCAACTCTTCAATTTGTTAATTCTTTATGCTGTTCTCATAGTCTCAATTGTGTTAATTTCTGCTCTGATCTTCATAATTTCCTCCTTTCTTTGGACTTTGGGTATCACTTGTTCATCTTTTTCTAGAAGTTTGAAGTGCAGGATTAGGTTGCTTATTTGTGCTCATTTTGTTTTCGTAAATGAGAATTCACTGCTATGAATTTTCCTCTGAGGACTGCTTTCATTTAGTCCTACAGGTTCCAGTAAGTTGTATTTGCATTTTCATTTGATTGTATATATGGTTTGATTTCTTCTTTAATTTCCTCTGTAACCCATTGGTTGTTCAGTAGTATGCTATTTAATTTCCATGTTTTTATGGGGCTTTTAAAGTTTCTTTTGTCACTAATTTCCAATCTCAGTGCACTATGGTCAGATAATATGCATGGGATAATTTCAGTTCCTTTGCACTTACTTAAGCATGTTCTATTGACTAGTATATGATCTATTTTAGAGACTGTCCCATGTGCAGCTGAGAAGAATGTGTAATCTCATGTTGTTCGGTAGAACACTCTGTACACGTCTACTAAGTCAATTTAT
The DNA here is from genome assembly GCA_004363535.1 of Dasyprocta punctata. NCBI lineage: Eukaryota > Metazoa > Chordata > Mammalia > Rodentia > Dasyproctidae > Dasyprocta > Dasyprocta punctata. Next base: position 9,331 of record RJWM01025119.1, on the reverse strand, counting down.
TCACAAGTTTGATTCAGTTCTGCTATTTATTTTCTGATTTTTTGTCTAGTTGTTCTGTCTCTCTGTGTCAATGGGGTATTAAAGTTTCCCATTATAATTGTATTATTGCTTATTTGATTTTTCATGTCTATTTATATTTGTCTTACATGGTGCAAGTATATTTATGATTGTTTTATCTCCCTGTTGAAGTTTTCTCCCAACAAGTATGTAGTGACCTTCTTCATCTCTTTTGATCATTCATGGTTTGAAGTTCACATTATCTGCAAACAGAATAGCTACCCCGGCTTTATTTTGGGTTCCTATCTCATGGAGTATTGTTTTCCATTCCTTGACTTTCATTCTATGAATTTCCTTTTGCATTAAATGTGTTTGTTTTACATAGAATATTGTTGGATTTTGTTTCTTGATCCATTCTCCAGTCTATTTCTTTTGATTGATGAATTGAGGTCATTTACACCAATGGCTATAACTCATATATATTGGCTTATCTTTGTCATGTTATCTTTCTGCTGCTACTTTTCCCCTCTGTTTCATTGCTTGTTCTGTTTGTAGGTTCCTTGCTGTTGTTGTTCTTGAAATTGTGGTCATTTTTCTCTCTTTCTCGAATGTTTTTCAGTACTCTTTCTAGGGTTGTTTGGGTGGTCATGCAGTTCATCACTTGATCTTTGTTGTGAAAGTATCTTATTTCTCTATTGAGCTTGAAAGATAGTTTTGCAGGGTATATCAATCTGGGTTGGAAGTTCAGGACTTGAAATATTTCACTTCATGCTCTTCTTGACTTGATGGTTAGTGTTGAGAGGCCTGCCATGATTCAGATAGACTTTTCTTTATAGGTGGTCTGTTTCTTTTCTCTAGCACCTTTTAATATTCTATTGTTATGCTGATTTTCTAGGATCTTGATTAGTATATGTTGAGGTTTAGATTTATTTTGGTTATGGCTAATTGGAGTCTGTATGCCTCACTTTTATGTGTGTCTGGTCATTTTCCCATTTTGGGAAATTCTCCACGATTATTCCTGCAAATAGCCTTTTCACATCAATTGTTTTGCCTCCTTCTTTTATGTTGACACCTACCAGGGCTGTAAAGTTTCACTTTGCATCATCTTGCAGCTGTTGAATTGTCATTTCCTGATTCCTTGTTATTTTTAAGAGAGCTTTGTTTTTCACAATCCAGTCTTCAAGATGTAAGAGTGTGTCTTCAATTTCATTTATGTGGTTTGTCAGCTTTCAATGGAATTTCTTATTTCCTGAATAACTCCTTGAGTCTGTTTCATGTATTCTAATTGTTTCCTGTATTGTTTATTCAAGATTTCCGCCATTTTTGTATGCTTCTCTATTTTTTTTTATCTGTGTCTTCTTGGGATACTCATCAACTGTTTTATTGTGTTTACCATTTCTGTTTTTACCTGAGAGATTATTTCCAATCTGATTTCCTTTACATCTTCCTGGAGTTGTTTCTTTACTTCTGTTGCTATCATTTCAGAAATTTCAGGTGTGTGATTTCTAAGTTCATCTACGTCTATCTCTCCTGTACCAGATCTGAATGGGCTGGAAGTTTTAGATTGCATTTTTCCTTTCCTTTTGGCATTTTTTTGTGTTCCCCAAAATCATTTGGATGCCAAGTCCTAGTTGCTTCCTGCACTAGCAGACCATCTGGCAGCAGACCTCACTGAGGGTTGCCAAGGCCTGCAGGTCTCTGGGTGTAGACACGTAGTCCCCTCAGGCTTCAGAGATGATTCCTAGGAGTGGGAGAGTTGCTGGGGAAAGACTCCCAATCCCTGTGGACCTCACCAAGGGCTCCTGGGTGACTGTGGGTCACTGGGCACAGTCACCCAGTACCCACAGGCCTCACCAAGGGTTTCTGGATGACTGCAGATCACTGGGTGCTGGTTGCTGTGTGCAGCTTCTCAGTCTTCAGGGGCCTCACCTATGGTTCCTGGGTGTGTGCAGGTCACTGGACACAGCATTCCAGTCCCTGTGAGCCTCACTCTGGGTTCCTGGATAACCACAGGTCTCTGGGAGCAGACTCCAAGTCCCTGTAGGCCTGAAAGGTGGTTCTGCAGTCTAGAAATTGTTTTAAATTAGACTATAAATTTGGTGCTTACAGAAATGTATTTACAAAAATGAAAATATGTAACTAGGATTACTACAAAATCTTTAAAAGAGAGTTTATTGAAATTTTCCACATTTTCAGGGGGAAAACCAGATACAAATGAATAAACCTAAGAATTTCAATGACCAGTGGGGAGTACTAAGTGACTGAAATGAGTGAAATTGAAGTTTGAATGGGAAAGAAAAAATGGAATGCAACAAAAATATTAAAGAAAATAAAGGATATTTTTTATGCTAAATATACACCTAAGTATTACTGACTACAAATCCAAGAATTCCTAACTACAAATTTCCCATGGTAGTGGTGAAAGCAGGACTTCAGTATAAGTCAATGAGGCAAACCTTGTCCATATTCTTAATCATAAAGTAATAAGTTGGTGCTACTCCCAATTTCAAGCCACAACTGGAGAGATTTGGAAGTGGAACTGACTCATCTTTTTAGCTTACAGAGTAAAGAGAGAGCTCTAGAGGATTTATAAACTGAATTGACATTTATACAAAAACTTGTTTAACGGATTGACCCCTGCTAAAATAGATTTAATAGAAACTAGTCTTAAAAGCTAATATTGATGATAACCAGGATACAGGCTAAAATGTCTCTTTACACAAAAATTAGATCTTAATTTAAATGAAAATTAAAGTCAATGGCATGAACACTGAAATGTCACATAGTTTAAGAATACTAAATGAAGATTTTTAAATACTGTTATAATAAAGATTGATAATGCCCATTTAAATGTTTGAAACAAGGGGGAAAATGGGCAACATCGGCAGAAAATCATCCAACATAAACAGGGTGTCAGTTGCAGGAGAACTGGATGAAACAGGAGACGGTCACTTTAAGTTTAATAAGGCAGACACAGAAAGTCAAATATTGCATGATTTCTCTCATAGTTGAAATCAAACACATAAGTAAATGGAGGAAAAAAAAGACAAATGACAGGACATTAGAAGGAAGTGAATGAAATCAAGGGATAAGGGGATTGAGAGGGATGCAGGATCATGGGGAGCAGTGTTTATGATATTTTATTTATTTATTAATTTATTTTATTTATCATCAAGTTCACCTAGTCCTAATTCAGTCATGTCTAAATTGCTTTTGGTCCTATTTAGTGTATTTACTCTCATATATATATATATATATATATATATATATATATATACACACACACACACACACACACACACACATACATTTACAAGTTGTCATTTGGTTGTTTCATATCTTTCTTCTGTCTATTCTTCAAAACAATTATTTCATATAATATACATGTTAATAAGATTTTTGAAAAAGAAGGAACTGGCAAACTGAGTGGAAAAATAAAACACACCGTTATAATTAGAAACTTTTCAAATCTTTCCCTCAGTAATTATCAAAATTCTAGAAGATATTAGCAAATTTATAGAACAAATAGTATAAATAAAATCATCAGTTTGACCTTCTCAGAACCAGATTACTACATTTATTGCTAATAGAAGCAAATGTATTCAAGTGTGCCTAGGCTATTTATCAATATGAATGCTATTTTAAGTCATAAATCAAACACACAACAAATTTAAAATAATATGTAATTTTAAAAATTCTCTTTGAATACGATTGACTTAAACTAGAAATCACTGAGACCATAAAAAGACATTTTTCAACCAGTCAGAAATTAAATAATCCATTTTTAAATAATGCATAAATCAGACATGAAGTCTCAGGAATCAAAATTTTTACCAGATTACAAATAAACATTTATCAAAATACATAGTGTGCTGCAAAATATTACTTAAATGTTGTATCAGTTAGTGCTTTCTTGACATGCATATCTATATGATACATAAAGGATTCACAGGAATGTTTACAGTGACAGCCTGAAGAGTCAGGTATGAAAGAACACAAAAAGGCCACCTTCTTCCTGGAGATCCAAACAATCCAACAAAAGTGCAAGATCAGATACTTACTGTAGAATTCCATGCTAATACTTATTAGGAAGCCAAAGGGATGAGATGAAAAGCTGAAGAATCTGCACTACAAGGTTAAAGAGTCTGTGCTGAAAGCCTGAAGAAAAATATCCAAAGGTGATGACAAAGACTGCAGTTCCTCTAAAGAAACAGAAGCATCATTTCCTTCGTCTTTTCCTTTTTATTCCATCCATGGTACAGTCCCATTGGTTGATGTCATCCACACCCAGGATGGGTCTTCTGTCTTCAGCAGATCCATCATTCACACCCAGCACTCTGCTAACTCCATCAGCTGGACATTTGATAGTCAAGTTAACACCACGGTTAATATTAGACATGTACTGATAGCATTTCATATGATATTAGAAAAGAAAAAAATCTAAAAGCAATAAAATATGTATCCATCATAAGGAGCTGAAATAGAGGAAAAATTTAAACCTGAAATAAGTACAGGAAAATAAAATCTTTGAATAAACCAATAAATTAAAAATAAGATAATGATGTAGAAAACAATGAGATCGAATGAAAAATTTTTAAAAAAGGATTTATAAGATTTATAGACTATGTAATTTTTAATACAGTTAAGTAAAATAATGAATAACTAGAACAGTTTCAAACACTAGCAAATTTTGAACCTTAGGAAAATGTGAAAATGATAGATACTTTTTTTATTTTGATTGTTTCCCAGGCTAGTCATATATGTGTGTGTGTGTGTGTGTGTGTGTACACATTACAGTAGCACCTGATAACAGCAGTAGTAGGCTGCAACTTCTATTTGGCAGTGCATTCACAGGTTGATACCCAGTATTCTATGTGTGCTATGATGTACTTTGTTGACAACATCCTTTGGATATAGACAGCCAACACATTATAGGACATAGTCAACATTTTATTATAAAGTAGACTTTGTGCTAGATGATTATTTTGCACCAATGAAACCTAATGTGGTTTGTGTTTAAGACAAGCTATGCTAAGTTATCATGTTCAGTAGATTAAGTACAATACATATATATTTGACTTAACAATACTTTCAATTTAGTATGTTTATCAGGATATAAGTAATCAAAGGTTGAAAAGCACCTATACTTGCTTTAATCTATTTTTTCTAGCTTTTTAATGTCTAGCTACAAGGGTAATATCTTATAATACACTTTATTTTGTAACACAAAAATGTTCCTCAAATTAAGTGTTGCAAGGCTAAATCCTAGGAAACTTAATTTTATATTAGAATATTCAATTTTCTCACTAGGGAAGAGTTAGATGCTTGTGTGTTATATACTCTGAAATATATTCTACCTAATCAAGAATTACAATTTTAAAAAGTGAAAAGTAAAAATTTGAAGGCAGTCTTGAACAAAAATTTAAGTGAAATGCAAATACCTCATAATATTTTAATCCCTATTTTCTTTGCCAATTATGTAGAATATATTTCAGCACTAAAATATTTAAATAATTGTTTTCTAACATTTGATTATCAATATAGCTTTTGTCAGTTCTTGAATATCAGTGAAATCATAGCTAAAATATTTTAAATTCACCAAGATAATAACAATGCATACAGAATAATTCAGCATGAGCAGCAAGTCTACTCTAAATGCTGGCTCTTTAAAACAAACACATTTTCCTACTTAGAGGTTTTAATGATTATCAGATTGCAAAGTAAACGGACACAGTTTGAATCACCACAAAATGTTATTCATGAATAATCAAAGATTAGTAAACATAATTGTACTGGTATACAGGACATTGAAAAACATGTCCCTCTTTTTACCAGAGCAACCAATACCAAGGCATTAGGTTTAACTGCTCCTTGATTGACATTGCTTTGAGGTTAACAAGATTTTTTTAATTCAGTAATTGTCAATATAACTGGTCAGATAATTGGTTTATTGTTATTTTATGTTTACTTACTTCTCTCATTTCATATGAAAGAGTCAATCTCTAGTGCTTACCAATTATCTTTCAATAGGTACTAAAAGGACAGTTTCTCATAAAGCTTCCCAAATGGACAGCCAATACATTCTTAGTGGGTATTTATTCAAATACATTTCATTATAAAAAGGAAAGTTATGCCACTGACTCCAAATTCATGAACAGGAACTGTAGTTTGTTTTTTTCTAAAATAGTTTCTGTTTTGTAAAGTATTTTTCCTACTTTAATTGCTATTAAAATGATCAGTTTTTATACTTAGACATGAAAGAATATTTTAATTGATTTGATCAAAGGATGAAAAACATCCACTCAATTATTATGATTGTAGTGGTGTGGAAGTAAATATTTTTATACTTTCAAATTCTGAGGTTACATTCAAGCATAGAGGACAAATACATGTGTGGGTCAAGGAATTTGCAGAGAGAGAGAGAGAGAGATGTACATTAGCATCTTTATCAGATCCAGCATATGGTCCAAGTAGAATTTCTGCAATATATTTTATTTGGTGATTTTCAAGTAAACTGAAAGATTTTACTGAGTTTTACTGAAGTGAAATTCTGGAAGATTGCACTGTGAAAGATTTTACTGAATTTTACTGAAGTAAAATTCTAGAAGATTGCACTGTGATGAAAAGGTGGTAGCTATTGCAAATATGCAGAGTATTTTCCCAGCAAGACATAGGTGGAGCCATTGTAGTAGACTGTATTTATCTGTCCCATAAAAAGTGGTTACAAAAGATCAATTATATCAAAAAGATTTATGATTATATGATAAACCTACATAAAAGTATAAGAATTCGCTACTAAAGTTCCCACACCAAAATTTTAGATTTTCAGCCAGGGTGAATTCATGGGGTTCCTTCTGCGCAAGTCCATTCATGCAGCCAAGGGAAGGAGAGGGAAGGGTAGCAGCCCAATATCAAACATCAACAGAGAGCTCCCAATTTTATGTTCAGGAATAAATAAATGGTGGGGAGCTTTTCTCACAAAATAATCTCAAGTAATTAATGTAAAAGGAATAAGAAGATAAATAGAATCACCATTAGGCAAATATCACAGTTATAACCGTAACATGACAAATCAAGAATAGATGTCAGAAACATAGGAAAAATTTTAAGGAGAAATAGAATAAATTTATGCATTTTAATAGTGAGCATAAATTCAGAGAAATGAATTCTTAGACTTTTTTTCTCATGCAAGGATCAGTGAGTGCACTTACACAAACTAAGGCATGACATCACTAGGTGATATAATCTTACAGATCCACTGTACTGTAAATGAGGTTCATCACAGAACTAAATGATTTATGCAGTATATGTTTGCAAATTTATTAACTAGTAAATCAAGGTAGTTAAAATTGTACATTTTCTTTTTGTAAGATTACATATTTGCTTTTTCAGAGAGAAGTACGGAAATCAATAATTAGGTACTTAGTTATAATTACCACCCTTAAAATTGTTGTTACTTTATTGGAGAACCACTCTGATCATGAGCAAAAGTTTTCTCCCCTCAATGTACTTTGTGTACAGAGGCTTTTGGGAATGAAGAATAGTAGCATGAGAGCATGATTTTACTTGTGCAAAAACATAGCGTGGGATGATGAATTTATGGTACAAATTTAAACTCCTTTATTTCAATTAGAAAAGTATATAAGGTGGGCTGAAATTCTTTGCAATATGAATATTATATTATGTTAATGGAGAATATATATCCAACATCTCTACCTACTATTGTTATTCATATTCTTACAAAAGCAGTGTAAACTAATTCTGAGTATACTGAAAATGAAATAATTCTGTGGTGTTTGACAGTCATAAATGAATATTACACTTATTCCTTATTGAAAATCATGCAAACAGGCCTATTTTAATTTCCTCTATGGGTTTTAGTGAATAAGTAGAGTCACAAATTACCTTTCTTGTACACCATTTTAAAAGTTGAGTTACGTTCTTGAAGTCTAAATTGTTTCACAATCGAGTCTTCATTTGCATGTGTGAGTTTTTATGTATTCTAAGTCACGGCCTTACTGACTTCTGACCTTGCATCTTGGTGACTATGTTTGTATTCATTCTACTATGCATAATAACTTCATAATTTCTGAATTTGGTTTATTTATTACTTTATATTTATTTGGATTTCCTGCCAGATTAGTTCCAGGATGAGTAGATGAAAGGAATATGATTTTGACTATTAACCTCTAACAAAGACTCAAAACCTTTGTTAAATATAATTGCCCTCACATATATGAAATGACAATTTAGAAATACAGACATATGGGATCGTTAACAGATTTGACCCTTCCTCTTGGCAAGGACAATAATACTCTTTTGTACAGACAATTATATTGCCAACATGATTAGAAAGCAAGTCTAGTGAAAATACCCCTGTATAGTTTCGCTGAAGTAGAGAATGTCCACAGGGATTTGCTAATTGAATTGTTACAGGCATGGTTGAGCAAGTTAAGTATGTGGTTCCACGTGTTCAGGGATTAACTGTGTTTCATTATGTCAGCCAAGACTGATTGCCAGAAGAGGAGTGTGTGTCACAGTTTAAAACATTTGGTCTCCCTAGGGGTTGGTTTAATGTTGATATAGTAATAATTGAAGTTTACAGGCAAGGCTGCTATATTCTTGTCTTCTTGGATAAATTTCATAAAGAAGAGACAGCAAAAATCTTCCATTTTTATTTCTAATTGCTTGATTAGTTTTTAAATGAACACAATCAATTTATCATGAACAATACATAATAATTTGATTCATGGTTGTAAAAGCCAGCCCAAAATCTGAAGACCATGCACTACTGGATAGTTTTCCTAATTCAATGAATATTAATTTCTATTTATTATATTGGTTTCATCATTAGTTTCCCTTTTTTTAAATTTTATTTAAAAGAAAATAGACACAGAAGATAGAAACAAAAAGCATGAAAGACGAACAACAACAACGACAGATCTGATACAATTACACTGTAGGTTTACACTCTGAGGTGGTTGAAGTTTGACAGTAGTTACAATATTACATATCGTTACCTGCATAGGGGTTGATCATATTGACAGACATAGACACGCAAGTTTTATCAATTCAGGAATATTAATTTTCTTTTTCAATAGCTAATGTACCCAGCAATACAGTTTTTTTAGCTGCCTTATTTATGCATATTTATAAATTTATGTCTTTTTCTTTTTCCCTTCCTTTCTTCCTTTCCCCTTAGAGTAACTCTTGTTATCATTGAAATAACTACCCATAATATCAGGTCTAATATAATCAAGCTAAATAGTTCAGAGTGAAGCCTATAAAGGATAAAAGAATGGTCATACTTAAGAGAAACAAAAAAACTAAAGGA